>JAOTRH010452299.1:13640-30241 GCA_034768845.1 Heliamphora exappendiculata | reverse complement strand
AAAGTTTAATAAAGATGTATTTTCTGGATCCCCGAGCATGTATTTTATGTCGGCGTTGGAAATTCTCCCAACAAAATGAACATAAGCAAAAAAATAAAAAACCAAATATCCCAAATGGGACCAATATTTGTTAGTAATTTGACCTAACAGACTCAAATTAGTCTCCTTAGAAACTAAATAAATTCAATTAATAAATAGATATATTTTAAATAGAGAAGGGAACAAATTTATTAAAAGCCCGAATAAATCTGCAGCCAATCTTGGTGCGGTCAATCCACTTTAAAACAAATATGGGTGGACTTAGGAATCTGAAGTTGACCTTTCTCTCAGATTCACATTAGGCATAGTCGCATACCCTTAATGTGTGTCCCCATTTCCCAAAGGTTTGGCCGGAAACTTCATAGCAAGTTAACAACTATATGTAAAATCAATGTATAATTTGATGTTGCTTTTATTTTTTACCTTTTAGTCCATGGTTTTGGGAATAACTTGTCGGGTTTTTTACTTTTTAAGAATAGAGCAGTGACCATTTTAAAAATTTTTATTGGTGAGATTATTAGGAGTTGATTATATATTTTTATATCAATATTAAAAGTTTTAATTTTTTACAGTAATCTAAACCGTCCTAAAATTTTATAGCAATTTGTCAAAGTTTCTTAAAAAAAAAATATTCTTACACAATTCTCATATAGTTAATCAATAACTATTGATTAGTAATGAAGAAATTAATATTTTTTATACGAGAAATAAAATTTTTTCATAAAAAAATACAAAAAATTTTACAATAAAATTTTTTTACAATCACAAATTTTTTCATCATAAACCCTATATTTCTACAATGTACAATCTCACTCTATATAAATAAACAATGCAAAAACTTGAACTTTTTTCCCAAATAAAAAATTATAAATCGTAAATTTCTACAATTACACGCTATATCAGTGGACTCTGAAGGAAAAGTTGAATTTTGACCAAATTTGGCAATTGCCAAATTGGAATGGAGGTGTTGGGTGTTGACAAGATATTAAGTGCAACTGTGCAATCTATTTTTTTGTAATAAATTTTATATATGCATAAAGTATTTGTAAATTATATATTTAAGATTTATACATTGAATGTAAATAATTTAAAAAGTATACTTTAAATGAATATTTACGGAGTCAAATAAAAGATTTTTTTATGTGGTCAAACATTTTTAAAATTTATATAAATACTATTATAATATTAAAAAAATAAATAGCAATGTGTCGTTTTACCCAACCCCCTTAGAAGGTTGAGTCGCCCTTGGAACATAGTGAACTTTTGTATTAGGCTATTATAGTTATTCTTATTTAAAAAACTTGTATTGTTTGGAATCTAAATGACTTTTTTCTTAGAAAAAAAAATAAAAATAAGTTAGTTGATTTTTTTTAGATTTCAAATCGTACAACTTAAAAAGAAGACTTTGGGTATAAACAAGGAATGTTCAACACGTTTCGGTCACTTTCTACTGACTTTATGACTTGTTTTCAGCGTTCAAAAGCTATGGTGATCGTTTCTATTGCTTTTCAAACACTCAAAATGGTTATGAAAACACGGCGGTCGACTCACAGTATAGCATGAAGGACAGGAGGACAATGAAATGGTTGCTCCACATTTTATTTTAGGCTATGTTTGGATGGCACAAATTTTAAGAGAACAGTAAAATGAGATTCTTGTTCTCCATAATTAATTTGTTTGGAATGAAAAAGAAAATGGAAGGAATTCTTGATTGTTTAACCAACTAGGGATTATATTTCTATTAGGGTGATTTGATCTAAGGTCTTATTTTGGGTCCTTATTTAAAGGTAATGATCAAAATCTAAATAATTAATTAATTTGGATAAAAAAATAACTATTTAATTAAGTTATATTATCATACTGTGTACCAAAAATGTCTATTAAATTATGAAATTTGAATACATTTATAACTGATACACATTTAAGTATACGTTTTTTTCTCTTATAATGATTTAGATATAGATATTTTTATATTTTTTTACCATTTATATAGCAAGATATCTTATGCATAATCATAATTTTATTTGTATTTTCAATTTATGGTAATTATATTCTTAAATAAATAATTTGATATTGTGAATTAGGCTCAACTAAAACTATATGCATTACACAAATTAACATATTAATATATTTTCGTATATTAGCATATCAAGTCCATTAGTAAGAAAAGAAACTGTTGAACCATTATAAGAATTTTTAAAAAAACTTTTCAATATAAGATTACTAAATTATTCTAGAAGTTTGAATATAAGACTTTAAATAGGGTTCGGACCGGGTGCTGTACGAGTTTTTATTTAGATTTTATAATTTGATTGGAATTGTCTATTATTTTATATTTAATAATTAATTAATTTGTGTAAATAATCAAGTCAATCAGACCTCAATCATTTATTATTTTAATTTAGTCTTTTTTGGAGATTAAATGGTAGAGCTTAGCATTTGTACGCATACACATGTTATAAATCCATTGAGAATATTTTTATGTTACAAATTAAATTAATTGAATATCAATAAATAATAAATAAAATGACATTAGTTTTAGAAAAATAAACCATCTACTTCTAAAGACCGAAGTTATACCTTTTGCACAAGCATTTATAGCCCACGTTTCACACATTGAACCCTGAGAAAAGTTGGAATTTATATATAATTCCTCTAAGAAATGTAAATAGTTTGTTAATTTGTATCAAATTACTTGTCTGTTATATAAATGGTGGAACCTAAGGAGCGTGATGCGCATGGATGCATAACACGGTGCCGTGCAACTCAAGTAATTTTAATTTTAAATATATGTTTATAATTAGATTTGTTCATATGTAAAACTCGTCCAAATTGTTATTTATAAAAAAATTATTTTTGAATATACTTTTATGATTTGATTTATTCATATGTAAAACTCATCTAGCTTATTATCTACGAAAAAAATTAAATTGATCCGATATCTATAGTTATGTGGTCGAAGATATTTGTTTAATATTTTTTTTCAAAATTATTATTACCAGTCTATTATTAGTTGATAAGTGTTATTCAATCACACAATTACAGATATTGAATCAGCTTATGTTTTTTTATATGAATGAATCCAATCATAATTTAAGATATTGAATGCTATTGAGATATGATATGGGTTCACATAGTTTTAAATTTTTAGTTTTATGCGGTGTTTGGATGCAATTTTTTATATCATGTTTGTGTGAATATAACTTACACGATGAATGACGTGACAGTAATATGAAATACAGTCACATTAATCTTATATAATAAATATTATGTAAGTTTATACCAAATTGATAAAATATATTTTCACTTGAAACAATGTAATTAAAAGTGGTATAAGAATTGATAAAATATATTGATAAAATATATTTTCACTTGAAACAATGTAATTAAAAGTGGTATAAGAATTGATAAAATATATTTTTACTGGATAAATTTTTAATAAATTTACTCTAACCATGAAATAAAAGAGAATATTGAAAATGACTTGGTTGTTGGTTAATTCATCATAAAAAGAGTACTCTTGAAAAGAAAATTATCTCACTTTCAACTTTAGACTTTTATATTAATAAAAAGCTGCTGTCACACAACACGTATAGTCGCTATCAAACTAAAAACAAGTAAATTAAAGGCGCCATGTTTCACAAGCACTTGCTTTTGTTGTGGTATGTACTGATAGAGGTCGGCATATGGATTTGATTTGGCAGTAAAGCTTTTAAAATTACAATTTTTAAAATAAAATTATATTAAAATCAAGATATTAAAATAAACGATTATAAAAATCACACGATGAATGAAAAAACGTGATGTATATAATTGAGAGACATGCAGTGTTGTGAATTTGAGTCAAAACATGATCAAATCCGACCCATAAGTCTCGATGTTAAAGCACACAATCAAGTCACAGTCGAATAAAGAACAAGAAAGTAAGCAATCAACTACAAACAAAATGCACACAGGATTTTATATGATTCGGCAATGGGTGCATATATCTACGGACTCACACTTTTACTATATTCAATAGAAAATAAAGTACAAGAGTTTTAAGGCTTAAGAGAAGCAGAGAGAACACAAAAACAACTCTAAAACTCAAGTTGCGCAAACTCTAGCTGTTTTAAAAAATATTGCTTCTGCACAAATCGAGACTGCTCGATCGATCAAATACTGTTATCAATTTCTATTGCAGGCTTCGTAAATTGCTACGAGCTACTTTAGACTACTTGAGCAGTCTTCCCACTGCTCGATCAGTCAGTTCCCTTTAAAGAATTTTTTTCACCTCTAACGTGTAGTTAATGCCTCAAAGCCGATGTTACTTCAAGATACAACCTAAAAACTCATAAACCTTCTTTGTCCAGTTTTCCACTAAAAGAATATGAATGAGTCACTAAGTTGCCCACAAAAATAATTATAACAAAATATTTATCTTTTGAAAACTCTCTAATTTTATCTTCATACAATATTTTTCGAAAGGGCGAGACTTCTCTCTAGTCTAGTTATAAACTGGAGAGATTAAGTTGGATTTTTTTGAATCTAAAATAAATATATTTTGATAATTTGAACTGTCTATTTTATTATTTTTAATTTTTATATTATTACTGTAAAAAATCAAATTAATCGAATTTTGTTAACTGCCTTAATAAATTACATTTTCGTTTATAAAAATGAGCAGAGAACTCGTGCTATCCACGATTTATTATATTTTGATTGTATTTTTTATATATATATTTTATATTTTGTGTATTTAAAAAAATATTTAAATATTCTCTCTGTTAAGAAAAATATTCTTGTTTGTTTTGATTATATATTTTTCTCATTTAAGTTTTTTTTTGTAATTTTTTAATATTAAGAATAATTTATATGTATATTTCTAGGGTGATTTTTTAAAATTATGCATAAATAATACTTTTTATTTTAAAAAATGATTATACAATAATTGAAAGTCATAAATTATTTAATTTACCAACTACTATTGAATAATTTATTAACTAAATAGTTTAAGTGATATATATTCAACAGTTTAAAAATAACACATACTATTAGAATAACATTATATTTTAGTTTTAAAAAATTATAAAGAATATTACAATTAATAGTATCTCATCATAAATAAGATGTGCTTGAAAAATGTAACTTACTTGAAATATAATAATAAAAATGTTGCACTTGAAGTGAATAAATTTCTTCTAATCTTTTTACTTTGCATGTGATCAATATAAGCAATCCAATCAAAATACAATGTACTAAATTATTTAAATATAAATAAAATAAGAACACAAATAAATTGTGAGATTTAGCCAATTACATGCAAACAAATAAAAATTTGAGTAACAATTAAAAATAATTATGATAAAGTTGAGCGAGAGATAGAGACAGCGATAGAGATGTAGAGTGAGTTATCAGGATATGACCCGTGATTTTTTATTTTTTTTTGAGATTCTCTTTTTAAAATTAGAGATAAACAATGGAGATCTCAATTACATTTAATTTAATTTTTGTTCTATTTTACATTTAAAGAAAACTTATAGAATTAGAAATGAGAAAAAAAAACACATGCAGAGTGTCATGTAAAAAAAGGAAAGTTCAATATTATCTCACAAATTAGTATTAAGTCGCATACATCTATTAATCTATCGTTGAAGATAACCAAGACATCTAACTATTAACCGTTAGCTCAGTCAACTCAATTATCTATGTGCGTTCGGTTCATGAATGTGTTTGAAGGCAAAGTAGCTAAAACCAACGTAGTGTTACTAAGTTAAATAAATGTATTACTATACCGCTCAA
Source organism: Heliamphora exappendiculata (assembly GCA_034768845.1). Lineage (NCBI taxonomy): Eukaryota > Viridiplantae > Streptophyta > Magnoliopsida > Ericales > Sarraceniaceae > Heliamphora > Heliamphora exappendiculata. Next base: position 24,421 of record JAOTRH010452299.1, on the reverse strand, counting down.
AAAATGTATACTAGATTATTTGTCACGTTCTCACTAACTTTGAGAGTTTTTTCATGAATCTTAGTCAAACATGTATCGAAAAAATATTTAAAATTTATTAACTTGTACTTTTATATTTTCTCCAATAGTACTATAATTTGTTACCGGATTTTAATAAACTATATGACAAATTTAGACTTTATAATTTTTTTCCTCCTTTTTCATCTCGTTTCTTGGCTAATGGTCCAACAATATCAAGTCCTCTTAAAACATCCCGTCCTGTTCCATTTGAATCCTTCTTGGTTACTAAAAACAGATCCTCGCTCCGATCATTCTTTTTGATATTTATATATCTCACAACTACTTTTTCAATAATGATTAGCTAAGGAATAGCAACAATATTTGATTTTTATCGTTGGTTTTTAAATCTCACCAAGATTTAAACCCAACAAATTAGATAAACTTTATCACCAATAAATTTGCAAGTTAAATAAGCTTTATCACCAATTAGTCACATTCAAAATCAAATAACTATGGCCCAATTGAATCCTGACACATAATTATTAAAAATTAGAAAATTTTAAATTCTTAAAAATTCTAGATGGAATTCTGAAACTTAAAAGAAGAGACAATATTTTATTTTATATAATATTATATAGATATATTTTTTTACTAATTTAATTGGATGATTAGGGGGTTAAGTAATTAGAATTGGTTTAAGTGATTATGATATATCCACTTCAATATAAATGTATTTTTCAAAATCTGTTATAGATGAGGATTGGCCAATATGATATTTTATAAATATTTTATTAAAATATTATAACTATTTTATGACTATCAAACAATGTTTTTTTACTATTAATTACTCAAAAAATGTTTTTATGTCTACGAATAAATTTTTCTTTTTCACTAATATGTTGTAGATGAAGTTTTTTAATAATAAGATTTCGTTTTGACTAATCTTTTGTAAAACTTCTTTTAATTTAATATATATATTTAAAATTCTAGGAAATTTTTGGTGAGAGAAAATATAGGATAAGTGAAAATTTAGGATATATTTAGATTAGTTAGAGAAAATCGGTGAATTAGATCCAATTGGAATTTTTTACAAATGACTGATTTTTTAATTTTCTACCAAATTATGATTAGATCAAGTTAGATTAGGATATATCTTAATTTGATGAATATTCTATTAGCCAATTAATTATTTTATAAATATTTTTTAATTTAAAATTTTAGGAAATTTTTAAAACTTTCCACGTGACGCTCAAGAGTTCTTCGGGTGAAAATCTCAATTTGTTTAATATATATATAGATAAATTATGATGTTTATTTTAGTATTCATCTTATTAATACAAGTGTAATTTGTTTTCATAGTTATCGATATTTGATTAATTTAATTTTTTAAAATAATATTATATAAATTAAAAATAATAAACTAAACGATTTAAATCATTAAAATATATATTTTTAAACCACAAAGAGGCAAACTGGACCTCTCGCAGAGAAGCCAAATCCTTTTAGAAAGCCCACCATTAAAGATACTATTAATCCTATTAAACTTTGTAATAAAATAGTAATAAATATAATTAATTTATATGGCCATTATGATATTGAACAAGATATATAAATATTTCATAGCGGCTAAAACATAAATAGGTTACTAATAACCTACTTAAATTTTGTAATGGACAAACATAATTAGAGAAATACAACTTATTTAAATTTCAAATAATTTATAATAATAAATAATATAAATAATATTTTATTTTTATTAAAAATCTCCAACGACAGCAAAGTCATTGTCACATCAACAAGGCCAAAGGAATCACCATCCTAACCAGATCAAACTCAAACAAGGTGAAACTCGAAGATAGCCAAATAGAGATATGTTCTAACACGAGAGCATGTCAACCAAGCTTATAGATATTGAGAACCTACAATTCGAGCTCTATAACCATACGACTAGCTAGGTCTGATCCTAAAAAATTTATTTAAAGATTTGATTTATACTAATAGATATATCAAAATTAAACAACACAAATAAACATAAAGCATCCACACAGAGGCACACAAATTTTTAACATGAAAAACCCAAACTCGGGTAAACCATGTGACCAATCCAGATATACGAAAAACAAGCACTATGAAATAGTTTTAGTTACAATAGTTCTTAGAGATGTAAGTTAAATCCACAACTTATTGATATAATCAACTCTTGCCGAAGTCACGTACACCAAACGTGCTTAAATACCGTCGAAATCAACCAAAGAGTTCAACTCTTGCAAATCCACCTAAGATCTAACAGAGATTGATAGGAAGGTTGATTATCAACGGCTTGATGATCTTCTTGAAGGTCTTCTTAGTCTATTGCACATAATTAACTATTGGAGCACTTGGCTTCAAAATACTAATTCCTCTTTCAATATTGCATGTCCACCCCTTTGGTTGCCCTAAACCTAACTGATTTAAAAAGATGTTTGCGAAATAGACCCATTGATCGATATGAGCACCGATAGATCGGTGATCAATTTATATCAATCTTTCTATCAAGCAATTTTCAATTGGTTGCAATATCTGTGCAGATCGTTCGATCAATTTTAATACCGATCAATCGATAATCATTTTATTGCAGTTAATTTCTTTTCATAAAAAACAATAAGTTCCAAACTCCAAGAACAAATGTCATGAATATAGACATAGAGGGAATGAAAATGAAACACCGAATTGAAAAGGATAATCAAGATATTAGGTTTTTCTCACAAAATTACCAAGATTATGAAAGAGGTCAATAACATTAACAATCTTCCCTTTTGGAAATTCTGTGATAAAACTGACAAAACACAATATCTATATTTCCTATTCAATATACAAACATTTAACATTCAATATACAAAGAAAATGTTCTTCCCCTTTTTGTTATGGAATTAACAAAGTGCGAACAATGTAGGATGAAGATTACGTTAATGTCAACATGATATAGCAACGAAATGAAGCAGTAATGATAATATTTCAAAATATCAACTTCTATGATCAGAGTTAGACATAATACACATTTATAATAAAGTTCGAAAAAGTACACATTTACATCCAGAGTTCAAGGAACAAAGGAGAAAATATCTATATATGTTGACATCAAGACGGAGGAAATTGAGAATAGAAATGATCAAAAAATTGGTCCATCCGGACCATGAGCTAACCGCTGATCCTCCCACTTGGAAAGTTGGTCTTGACGAATAGTGGTCATGTTTATGCAAAGACGGCCCATCTCATCCTCAAGCTGGGTTAACCGACTCAGCATATCTTCCCCCTCAGACATGCCAAGGAGATCTTTCTCTAAATCAAGTGTTATTTCCTCTTCAATTCCTCCCAATCCACCACTTGAAGAACATGCACTTAAAATAGATTTGGGACATGGACGCACTCTGTTTCAAAGTGATTTTGGATATTGGTTTGAAGAGCCGCTGAATGGATTCAATGAAGTCACTATACACAAATTTGAGTACTTTGAGGGATTGAAGAATTCGAGTGATGAGATACCCCCTAACTATGCGGGTCATAGCTTAGAAGAGAAGCAGGTTGACATTAACCTTCTTGCGGTTGGCGATGGGCCACAGAAAGTAGTCGTTGGACTGTGAGATTTCCAAGGAAAGGCCTTGGGGTCAATATTGGCACATACCATAAGATTTAAAAGGCGGTAGAAGGCTGTTAACTCATTTTGAAGAATGAAAGCCCCTTCGAACCGAGGATGGGAATGTCCACAAAGTTTAGTGGCTATGAAAGTATAGTCAAATAAGTGATGAGCAAACTTGTCTCGACGAGAAAAATTGAGAAAATTGGGATGGGATGGTAATTAAAGCCACGTGGCAATGACATCAGGGGTAACGACTATGTTAATGCCTCTGACATAGGAGGTATATGTGTCATAATCATTCTCCCTTTCAATCAAGACAATATAAAACTGACGCACCAAAGTAAGGTTCACACATTGAGTGAAATTAAAGGTTAAAAGAAGATTCCAATGGAGGGCAAGAAAATCTAAAATGATAGGGTCATTCAGAAAGTCATAGAGCACAACATTGCGCTCAATCTTAATCAAACAATTTTTAAAGCACTTTCGATATTGAAGAGGAGAAGCTCGGTCCTTGAATTGATGATGAGTATCCTGAAAGGGTCCCAAGGTAGTGTGTTTTGTTCGAGGTTTAGGGACCATTTCTAAACAAAAAATCTATGGAACAAAACCTATGACAACCACTCAACATGAGAAGGCAAACCCAACCTAAGCACCCAACACAAAATCAAGAACCACAAACCAAATGGAAAAAAAGGAAAAAAAAGAAAAAGAAAAACAAAACCCACTGTAAGAGAAAAACAAAAACAAAACCCACTGTAAGAGATTAGAAAAGAATTATGTATTTAGACAGATACAAATATATGTATATCTAGGTATATATAATAGAAATAGAGACAAAAAGAAGAAAATGAACAAGAGAAGAGGAAAAAGACATACCTAGGAGATTTAATCATTAGGGAAGATGGAGCAAGAGAAGAAGAAACCATGTGGGTGAGAGAAGATAAACACAAGAAGTGAAAAGAAACCCTAGGCGACACTTTAGATAAACCGTTCTAGGAACAGACCAATCGATCGATCTTGAGAATCAATCGAGCAGTCATCGAGCGTTATCGATCGGTTCATCGATCGATTGAGTGGGGATTGCAGTAAAAGAGTGAAGCTTTGAGAAGCCGAGAGAGCAAACAGACCACTCAATAGACCAATTGAGTATTTGATCCAGCGGTGTTTTATCAGTTGTAGGATTGAACATACCAACTGAGAAATCGAGGCAAGGTACAAATCATTTGATGGATTGATTGACTGGTCAATCGAGCGATTTCACTATTAAGCGCGCATTCGAGAGAGATTGGCCAAGAAAAAGACATAAAAAGAATAAGTAGCAACAAAAAAACAAGGAAATGACCAGAGTATGGAGAACGAATTGGTCTTTACGCATACAGTGACAAAAAAAAAGAAGAAGATCAAGACATTAGTCTCAAGATGATCATTGTCCCCATGATATCCAGACTTCAGATACGTTAAAAACTTTGTCATAGAAGATTCAACTAAATTATAAGTGTGTGGGTGAAGCAAACAGCTTCCCGACTCCAGGTTCAAATCTTGTATGGGTTCGATGTGGGTGAGTCACATTCACTTAAGCAGGATCCATTAATTCACAAGGTCAAACCAACTTGGTCCCATAAAACCAACCAGAACAATTCCCCCTCCGCATATGCTGTAACCGTTATAGATTTTTTTGACTTGCTTTCACTTGATTTTCATAGGCAACTTTCATACTAATTGCAAAAGGTAAAACAAATGTATATAGGTAACTCTTTCCTCAAGTCAAATATTGATGACATTCAGTGACCACACATAAAAGGGGAATTGAAAACTTAGGAAATATTGGGACGAAACTATGAGGTTATTTGTGAAAAATCAAAACTTGAAAGTGACCAAAACCATGGAAAAATGTGATCCCAAGTTTGGAGGATTCTTGTATCTGAAAATGTTCAAAATCAAGTGTATTACAATTAAATCAACTATGAGTAAACTTTGTAACCCATATGAATTCAAGGGTATAATGATTTTCCTTAAAGCTCAATGTTAAGACGATCAGATTCCAAATTGTCACTATGTATACATAGGAACCTGTATTTTTATATTTTCATATACACACACACACAAGAAGAATATATCACTGAAAAGCACAGACTCCTAGAGTCTTTTTTAGAAATTCGAATCGAAGATAATCAAGAGGCTTAGTGAGAAGATAGGCTATGTGGAATTCTATATCTATGTACTCAAGAGTGATTGTGCCTGCTTCTACAAGATCTCAAATAAAATGATGGCGTATATCAATATGCTTGGTACAAGAGTGCTGAACAAGGTTCTTGGAGATGTTAATTGCACTCATGTTATCAAATTACGAAATAATCGAACCTTGATCAAAGCCATAGTCAAAGCGAAAATGCTTCATCTAGAGAAGTTGAGTGCACTTTCTTTCAACAGCTATGTATTAAGCTTTAGTCGTGGAGAGAGAAATGGCATTATATTTTTTGCTGTTTCATGACAAGATTATTTCCAATGTAAAAACACCCGTTGGGCGTACTTTTTCGATCATCTACACTACCTATCCAATTGGCATTCGAAAATCTGATAATATCAACAGTAGTATCATAGGTAAACTAAATACCGTATCCCAGAGTGCCATTCACATACTTAATAACACGCTTAACAGCAAGAAGATGTCATTCCTTAGGAGAAGTTTGTTATCTAAAACACACATCAACGTTGAAGGCAATCTCAGGACGACTCGCAGTCAGGTACAAGAAACTTCCCATCATACAACGATACATAGTCTGATCAACAGACTTCCCACTTTTGTCCTTGCTCAATTTTGTAGAGACACTCATTGGGGTTCAAGCATGTTTAGAATTCTCCATGCAAAACTTTTTGATAAGATTTTTGGCATAATTTGACTGGGAAACATCCCAAAACTTATTTGTTTCACTTTAATTCCCCAAAAATAAGAGAGTTTTCCCATCAGACTAATCTCAAACTCATTTCTCATTGCAGAGAAGTCTTTTACTAGAGAGTCAGTCGTTAACCCAAAGACTATGTCATCAACATAAATATGAGTTAAAAGAATGCCTTTGTTATGAGTGAAAATGAATAAAATTTTATAAACTCCGCCCCTAGTGAAACCTTTTTCAATAAAAAAAAGTAGTCAATCTTTTGTACCAAGCCCTCAGAGCCTATTTAAGGTCATATAGGTCTTTCCTAAGCTATAACACATGATCTAGGTACGAAGGATCCACAAAACCTTCATGTTGCTCTACAAAGGCTTCTTCTTTTAGGTCTCTATTCAAAAATGCACTTTTGGCATTCATTGGAAAAAGTTTAAACTTCAAGCTACATGCATTTGCAAAGAGAATTCTAATAGACTCTAGATGAGCAACAAAAGCAAAAGTTTCACCAAAGTTAATGCCTTCGACTTGAGTATATCCTTGTGCAGTAAACCTAGCCTTATTTCTGACAATTTTACTAAATTCATTTGTTTTATTTTTAAAAATCTATTTTGTTCATATCATGTTTTTGTCCAAAGGCCTAGTTACTAATTTCCACACATTATTTCTAGAGAATTGATCAAGTTTTTCATGCATAGTATTTACACAACAATCATAATTCAAAGCATCATGCACATTTTTATGTTTGATCAATGAAAGATAATAAAAAAAGGTACATCTTCTTGCATTTGTTTTCGAGTTCGTATTTTGTCAGTAACTTCTCCAAAAACTTCACTAAAGGTATCATTAAGCTTCACCCAAGCTAATGCTTCCAGAACTCTAGGTTCTCGTGTTTATTCATGTGCTGCTTCAGTGGTTACCGAAGGACTCTGATTAACATCCTCATCCTTAGGCATTTTTTTAGTCTCTTCTTTCTCCTGTTCAATGCACAACTCATGGGAAAAAATGTATTATTATCGACAACTTGATTAGGTATTTCATCATCAATAACTACATTAACATATTCCATAATAGCAGATGTTTTGAGATTATATGCACGATATGCCATACTAGTTATGGAATATTCTAGAAAAATGCCCTCTTCACTACGTGCATTAAACTTCTCCAAATGTTCTCTACCCCAAAAAAATAGATCATTTACTTCCAAATGTTCGGAAATATTTCACATTTGGTTTGGTGCATTTCCAAAATTTGTAAGGGATGCAAAGAGTTCCAGGTTTTAGGTAGACACGGTTAATGGTGTAGTATGCAATATTCACTGTTTTTCTCAAAATTTTAAGTGCAATCTTTTCCCATGATGCATGACACTAGCCATTTCTTGAATGACTCGATTTTTTCCTTTGCTACCCCATTCTGTTGTAAAGTCTTAGGAGCCGAAAACTCATGATGTATGCCTTGACTTTCACAAAATTGTGCAAACTCAGAGTTCTTAAACTCTTTTTTATGATCAGATCTATATGTCTAACAAGTCTCGAGTTTGGATTTTTCTCATTTCAAAGTCTTAGAACTGGTGTCTCGAATACTCCAAAGGTTTCAGACTTTTCTCTCAAAAAGTGACCTGAGTGAAGTGAGAGATGTCATCCACAACAACAATGCCAACGGGACTTTGGTAGCTAAGGTGTTAGTTTGTTTATAATGAGCTTTGATATGTTTTCCTAGTTGGCAAGCCCCACAAACTTTGTTAGAATGATTTCCCAACTTGGGAACTCCTTTAATCAACTCTATGTTGGGAATGTTAGTCAAATTCTTGAAGTTAAAGAAATAATTCCATAACAATTATCAGACGTATGTACTCCATGCATGATAGTTTTCCTCTTTTTATAGTTTTTTCTTTTTTTATCCAGAATAAAATAATTATTTTTTAAAAAATAAACTTCATGATGAGTGTCGCACATCTGACTAATACTCATAAGGGTTGCTTTCAACCCGATGGGAAGACTCAGAGCATAGACCAATTCCTTTCTTATGATTCTAGACATATTTCCATTCCTAAAGGTTATAAAGCCTCCATTGTATTTTTCATGGGTGACAAACATTGACTCATCACCTGCAATGTGTCTAGAACATCCGCTGTCTACATATAGGAGCTCTGAGTTCTTAAGGTAGTGTGAATTAGATAACAGTTCAAATCTCTATAACGAACCCAGACTTTCTTGATTTTTAGTGGAACAGAGTCTACAATAGTGATATATGGGAATAAAATTATCATTTAATGCAAACATTCTTTTCAATTTTTAACAATTAGGATGCATATGACCAAGAGTACTACAATGATGACAAGTAGAATTGAATTTTTTTTCCTACCTCACTATGTGGAATGGTGGCTTTACCCAACTGACTTATTGAAATTGCTTTTGTTTTTGTTTGGAAACCTGCGTTAAACTCTTTTGAATCTGTAATCTTTGTCTTATTGGCTTGAACAACAACATGATTGGCCGCTTTTTTAGTCACTTGATAGATCTTTTCCATCCCTTTCGACGAGTTACTCGATGAAGCTCTAGTGAACCTGAGTCCTCTTTGGCTCGTCGCTATTTTTTTGTTCTTCAAACAATCCATCCAAAGTAAGAGTATTTGCATTCTATCGCTTAAATGTAGCATTAGGTCCATTCAAACTATTTTCAAGATCAGTTATTTGAGATTGCAGCTCAAAAATTTTCACAAGATTAACATGTAGATTTTTTTCCAAAATAGTGATTTTCGACATCTGATAATTTTTGATAGACTAAAGTTTTTCACTCTCTAGCTCACATTCTTTAAAGTTGATACACAAGATATCCATTTTATTTTGAGATTAATCTCTCTAACTTGAGCTGACAGAAGCTCTTGCTTAACTTTTTCTTTTTCTTTTTTCACACAACTGAGTTTGTTAACCAGTTTAACATTTTGTTTGGTCAATATATAACTTTTATAGTAAAGCTTGTTGAAGAGTTTCATTTTCTTCAGTATTATTCGCCCCCTCATCGTCTTCTTCACCTGAATCACCTAAACTCGATGGCTCTGTCTTGGACAGAAACAACTAAGGCAACAACATCGCCATCATCATCGTTATATTCATTTTCATCACTCAAGTCATGTTAACTCTTATCATCCCAAGTAACAGTGAATAATTTTTTATTCCTTTTAAGTTTATTCGGATATTCTTAAGCAATATATCTATATTATTTGCATTCATAGCATTGAACTCCAAAAGGCAGAGTCTTTGACCCTTTTTGTCGAACTTGGACATACTCCTAAATTTGTCATCCCAAACACTAATTTTTTAAAATAATATAACCATAACACTATCAATTAAAAAATCAATTATGAAATCAATTATGTTATCAAAAATTAAAACGCCGTACAATTATTTCAAATACTACAACTTAAAAGTAAAAAGTAAGGGCATATTCGATACTTTAAAAAAATTTACAAAAAGCTATCCTAAAAAAGTATTCCAAATAATCTATTTTTTATTCTTTCTCTATTTTTTCTAAAAAAGTTAAAAATTTTAAAAATTAATTTTTTAAGACATCTCAAACAGTGTCTAAGCTAATTAATAAGTGTGCACGTTGAAAACTAGATGGCAAAACCAGAACCAATTGGATTGGTTCAAATATGATGATCCCGAACAAAATATGAACTAATCCTTTTTGTCGCCGAACTCAGTGGAGGCTGCTCACAGTGTTGCCGAACTCCTGCGAGACGAAGAACATCGGTAATGCTTTCTGGCTTAGTTAGACCAGAAAGCACTCTGACGTTCAAGTTAAATTTCTCTCTGAGAGGTTTCTAATCAAGAACTATGTTAAAATTTCTTACCTTAGGGTATGGAGTGCCCTCCCTTATATAGGGGTTAAATCCAGAGAGACTGAGTCCTCTTAGGACTCTTTTTATTATCCTTAATCTCTAGCTTGCCAGATATTATATTTTATCCTAAAACAATTCTTATTGCATTAGGATGCATTGATTCTGCATTCTCGAACTACTGTATCGGGAATGGGATCTTCTTGAGTTATCCTTTTGCCTGGGGATGATTTATACTTGAGTATTGTGGGCTGTCCCTTCTTGCGGTGGCTCAAACTCATCATGGGCTGAACTATCAGTGGGCAGGCCTCTTGAGGCAAGTTTGAACCTGCTTGCTTTGGGTTGGGCTTCAAGACTGTAATTTTGTTCGCCCTCAACTGCCACCCAACTCTGGTTTCTTCTTGTTCAGAGAACCTAGTGGAAAGTTAGAGCTTTTT
>JAOTRH010452299.1:767-13540 GCA_034768845.1 Heliamphora exappendiculata | reverse complement strand
ATTTTGTTCGCCCTCAACTGCCACCCAACTCTGGTTTCTTCTTGTTCAGAGAACCTAGTGGAAAGTTAGAGCTTTTTGCTTTTGTGGAAAGTTAGAGCTTTTTGCTTTTTACTTGTTCAGCGGGCATCTTTTCTCGAGCTTCATTTGTTTAGGGCACGTATTCAGATCTGTGCTTGGTGTTAACATTATGAGAGGTGCTCCCTTGTTTGGGGGTTTCCATTCGGTTCTTCGGGTAGTAATTTGGTTGCCCAAACTCTTTAGCATCCCAATATGAGTGACAGATTGCCTCGAGCTAATAAATGATGATGTGACAATCTAGGATTGGCGCCTGAGGGGGCACGTGTCGCTCTAGGGACCGATACGTGCCTTAATTCCATACGACGCATTAATGCGCTTGTCTTTTCGAATTTGACAGGTATAAAAACCCTTTTAAGACACCATTTTTTTTCCTTTTCTCCTACTTCTGACCTTCAAAGCTTCATTGTTAAGCACTACTTTGTGATTTTCGACGAAGAAACCCAGAAACAGGCGAAGATTTCCAAATTCAGGTGATCATTTTTACCATTTTTAGGACTATTTTTCCTAAGTAAGCTTCTCGCCTTGCGGTATTTTTCTTCGCCTTGAGGCGGGTTTGCTCCTGTTAATTTTTGTATTATTTTGCTCAACACTTTCTTCTTTTTCTCTTCCCAATGGACAAACTCCGAAAGTTGGTATCGACACTAGAGGTAATGCGCATTTTTCGACGTCGCTACAACATCCCAGATGACGCTAGGATTACTTTGGATAAACCCGATGACTCTTGCGAGAGAAATTAGGAGATGCTTTCCCTTCCACTGGTAGCCATAGTGGAGGGGGGAGTTTTATTTTCTATTGGCCCTCTCATTCGGAGAGTTCTTCGGCATTACCGAGTAAGCCCTATGCAGGTTTCTTTCAACGTCTTTAGAGTGGTTATGGAGGTTGTAGAATTGAATCGTATATTGGGTACCAATCTCGGTATCTAGGATATTATTTATTGCTACAACATGGTTAAACACTCAATTGGGCAGTCGAGAAGCTTGTCATCGAACTGCCAGACTTCGGGAAAGACGTCGATGACGACTTTCTTTACATTACGGAGAATTTTGAGTTCGGTCCTAGGAAAGAGCATCACATCTTCACTATTCCTCAAAAGAACAGACTTGGCCCTAGTAATGGTTATCCCTACTACTTGTTTGTTTTTATGCCTCAACCAGTTCATTATTGACTTGTATATCCAAAATCTCATGGTTTCTTTTTGTTTGGTGCAGGTGCCATTGCCAATAATTTCGCTCGTAGTTCTTTGCCCGGCGTCCACATTAAAGACTTGAAGAAGGTGTGGGCGTACGAAGGCCTACCCGAGTAGAGAAGGTTGGGCTGAGCTGCCCATATCTTATTAAAGTACATTGCAACATACCGGAGCTTCATCAGACCAAACACGTTCAGTGTACAGGTGGTTGCTGAGGCTTCTACACAAGTCGACGCTCCTGAAGTAGTTGTACTTTCAATCACTCAGGCAAAGTGACAGGTGACTATTGCTCAGCCATCTTTTATTGTTAACGAACCTGGTCCCTCTAGTCCGGGGTACACCATTTCAATTTCTTCTTCCTCTTCTTTGACAAATTCATCTGACTTAGCCAGAATTGAGAATATGGCTAAGAGAAAGGCTCTAACCACGGACCTTTCAAAGCTCCTCTCGTTCGGGGATCCCAAAAAAAAGTGACGATAGCCTCAACTGCCCGATCAAAGACCACAATCACTCGAGCAAAGTGACAGGTGACTTTTGCTCAGCCATCTTTTATTGTTGACGAACCTGGTCCCTCTAGTCTGGGGTACACCATTTCAATTTCTTCTTCCTCTTCTTTGACAAATTCATCTGACTTAGCTAGAATCAAGAATATGGCTAAGAGAATGGCTTTAACCACGGACCTTTCAAAGCTCCTCTCGTTCGGGGTCCCAAAAAAGTGACAATAGCCTCAACTGCTCGATCAAAGACCACCGATCTCGCCACCGAACTGTCTATGGCAACACCTGATGGAGGCACTCCAGCCCAAGCCCCTAAAAGACTAAAGAAAGCCGTGGACTTGGCCGAGAAGGACAAGAGAAAGGAGAAGGAAGGAAAGAAGGAGAAGGATAAGGAGAAGGGGAAGGCCAAGTGAAAGATGGTGGCAAAGGTTGATAAGGGTCTAGAGCCATGGACCTCTAAACTCATAAAAGGGGGCTGCCCCATCATAGTTTAGGACAAGGTGGCATCTCCAGATAGCTCATTTGGGTTGTGCAAGGACCTCCTTCTTCCAGCGAATATGGAAGAAGTTCACAAGTTTCCCCATGAGAAACTTGTTAAGTCAACTATTCGGCATTCTATCCAGGTATCTATTTACTTCAGTTTTTCCTCCATTTTTTCTTACTTTGGTTTCTTATCTCATTAACTGTTAGTCCTTCGCTTTCTTCAGGGTCTGCAGCGCTTGATGGCTATGGTGAACGTGTTGAAGCTCAAGAAAGTGAGTTCACCAAATTGTGCCAGGCTAACTTCAAGTACCTCCAGCAGATTGGGAAGCTGGAGGGCAGTCTTCAAGAGAAGACCAAAATTACTGATGTTGTTCGAGCCAGGGTCTCTGAGCTTGAAATAATGGAGACGGCCTTGAAAAGGAATTTAAAGGAGAAAAAACATAGCATGCTGGCTTCCTAGGCTCAACTCGGCAAGGCCCAAGCCGAACTCACCCTAGCTTAAGAAAAGAGCTATGCATAGGGGGTGGCCGAGGCCACAGAGGATTACAAGGGACAGGTCCTCAAGCTACATGACATAATTTATGCTGCTGCGTGGAATGATGCCTTGGAAGATGCTGGTGTTGACGCATCCTCTACTCTTTATACTGAGATTCCATTGTTGAGCAAGCACGCAGAGGAAGAGAAAGAAGAAGAGGCCCCTATGATTGGTGAAGGAGCATAAGAAGGGGCCATTGTGGCTGAGGCGGGTGAATGAGGAGGTGGGTACAACGCCGAGCAGATCGGAGCTACTGCTAAAGAGGTGGGCACTCCGGTTCCTTGCTGCCCTTTGAGGGCTTTATCTTTCCTCTTAAGTTATAACTGTACTGCCCATTGGGGCTTTTTAACTTGTAGCTTCAGGGGTTTCAGCCCCCTTTATTTAATGAAGAACTATTTTCATCTTCTGAGATTGCCTTTTATCATATTTTAACTTAATATCTTTTAGGTCGCTTTCCTTTCTTAGCATGGGGTTTAAACTTCCACGCTAAGGGCAACCTTTTTAGGCGTTTTCTTCCCAAGTATGGGATTGACTTCCATACTAAGGACTAATTTAGTTTAGAAAGTCTTTGAACTTAGGCTTTTTCATCCCAAGTATGGGTTTGACGTTCATACTATGGGCTAATCTAATTCGGATAATCTTCGAACTTAGTATTTTTAGGCATTTTCATCCCAAGAATGGAATTGACTTCCATGCTAGGGGCTAAAAGTGTTCGGATAATTTTCAAACTTAGCCTTTTTAGGCTTTTTTATCCCAAGTATGGGATTGACTTCCATACAAGAGGCTAAATGTGTTCGGATAATCTTCGAACTTAGCATTTTTAGACTTTTTATCCCAAGAATAGGATTGACTTCCATACAAGAGGCTAAATGTGTTTGGATAATCTTCGAACTTATTGACTAGAGGTTATATACAATACTCGCGGTGTGCCCCCAAGTTTTTAGGAAAGAAATGATTCGATAAAAACTTTGATTGAAAGGGGAGTAATTGGAAGAAAAATTCTTGCCAAACAACGGTATTTTATTTCCAAGCTATAAAATTACAAAAAAACAAAAATCTTTCAAAATAAAATTTACATAGATTGTTTGCGTTCCATGGCCTAGGGATGGCCCTACCATTTGTATCTTCTAGGTTGTAAGCTCTAGTGTCTGCCTTAGAAGTAATCCTGTAAGGGCCTTCCTAGTTCGGGCCGAGCTTCCCTTGAGCTGAGTCTTTCATGTGACCGAGAACATTTCTTAGAACTAGATCTCCTTCGCTGAACTCGCGATGTTTGACCCTTTTTTTGTAACTTTTAGCCAGAGTTTGCTAGTAGGCCGCTAATTTAATGGCTGCCACTACTCTTTGTTCTTTGGCTAGGTCAAGGTCCATGGCCAATGCACGTGTGTTTAGTTTAGGTGTGCTGACTTATATTCGGATTGTTGGCAATTCGACTTTTAGTGGTATAACTGTCTCTACTCGATAGGTTAGGAAAAAAGGAGTTTCCCTGTTAGACCTCCTAAGGGTTGTACGGTACGTTCATAAGACTAAGGAGAGTTCCTCGACCCATCTACCTTTAGCATCATCTAACCTCTTCTTGAGTCCATTAATGATAGTTTTATTCGAGGCTTTCGCCTGCCCATTGCTCTGTGGATAGGTCGAGGTAGAAAAGTAATTCTTGATACCCAGTCCTGAGCAAAAGTTTTTGAATATCGAACTGTCGAACTGAGTGCCATTGTCAGAGATTATTGCTCTGGGGATGCTAAATAGAGTAACAATGTTCTTCCATGTGAACCTTTTAACTTCAACATCTCTGATGTTTGCCAGAGATTCAGCTTCGACCCACTTAGTGAAGTATTCTATGGCTACAAGCAAGTATTTTCTATTACCTATGACTCTTGGGAAGGGACCCATTATGTCATACACCTACTATGCGAAGGGCTAAGGATTAGTCAATTAGGAGAGGTCTTCAGTTGAAACATGTATGTTCAGACAAAATTTTTGGCACTTTTTGCACTTCTAGGCGTACTGCTCTATATCTTTTTACATATAAGGCCACCCATAACCTTGAGGGATTACTCGGTGGGCCAAGGACTTTTCGCCCGTATGATTGCCATAAATTCCTTCATGTATTTCAAATAGGAGATCCTGAACATTGTTCGGGTGTAAACAAAAGAGATAGGGGCCTGTGAAGAACTTCTTGTACAAATTCCCTGAACTTGAAATCTTGAACCGAGAGGCCTTTCTCCTTATTATCTGAGTTTTCTTTTGATCAGAAGGAAGCTTGTTCTTAATCAAGTAATCCCTTATAGGGTCTATCCAGCTTGGACCTAACTCCGAACAGTAGGCTTGCTCTTGTTCAATAATAGTCGTGCTAGATTGTTGAAGAATTTCTATTGTAATTAATCTTTTTTCCTTAGAACTTACTGCTAACGCGAGGCATGCCAAAGAATCTGCATGGCTGTTTTCTTTATATGAGAGGTGGGTAATTTCAAAGTGTGGAATGTCCTTAGCCAATTGCTGTACCAGTCGAACATATACCTGCGTTCCATCATCTCTAGCTGCATATTTCCCTTTAAATTGATTTATAGCCGGTTGTGAATCACAGAAGATCTTGACTTTCTAGGCCCTTAACTCTTTGATGTCCCAAAGTCCGGCTAATAGGGCTTCATATTCTGCTTCATTATTTGTGGCTTGAAAGTCCAGATGAACTGCTCTTTCTATATGGACTCCGTTGGGGCTATAGAGCACAAGTCCTACCGCAGCACCTTTGTTGCATGACGAACCATCCACGTATAATTTCCATGTAGTGTCTGATTTTATTTTTTTTGAGTGACTTTCTTGGTGACTTGCCTCCCAGAATCATCCGAACACTCTTCTGGACTGAACTCAGTGATGAAGTCGGCCAAAACCTGCCCTTTTATTGTTTTTCTTTGGGAAAATGTGATGTCATGCTCCCTGAGCTCCACAGCCCATCTTGCGATCCTTCTTGAGAAATCTACCTTTCGAAGTAACGCCTGAAGAGGGTATTCGGTGATTACCTTGATTTGATGAGCTCTGAAGTAGTGAATCAGCTTTTGTGATGCGGTGACGAGGGTTAAGGCTAGTTTCTCTAATGGCAAATACCTTGTTTCTGGATCAGAAAGCACCTTCCTCACTTAATAGATTAGCCTCTTAACCTTGTTCTCTATCCTCAAAAGAACAGTATTGACAGCCTGAGTTGAGACTACGAGGTATAGAAATAGTGATTCACCATTGTTCGGTACTATCAGTAGTGGTTGGGACTTTCTCACTTTCTTCATCCCAAGCGAACTGATTCACCCTCTTCGTTGCCTTAATGAACGGATAGCTTCGATCAAAAGCTCGACTAATGAATCGGTTGAGTGCTGCAACCATCCCAGTTAACTTCTAGACCTCTTTAAGATTCTGTGGGCTCTTTAGGTTCTGAATAGTCGAGATTTGTTCGGAGTTTACCTCTATTCCCCTATGAGTCACCAAGAAACTTAAGAACTTCCTAGAGCTTACCCCAAAGGCACACTTAAAAGTGTTGAGCTTAAGTCTGTACGCTTTTAGGATTTCAAAAGTCTTTCTTAGGTCATCCAGGTGTATATTCAGGTGTTTAGTCTTTACCACCATGTCATCAATGTAAACCTCCATAGTTTTGCCGATCAAATCCCCAAACATCTTAGTAGCAAGCTTATGATTTGTGGCTCATGTGTTCTTGAGTTCGAACGGCATTATCCGATAGCAATATATACCCCGATGAGTAATAAAGGCTGTCTTTTGTATATCTAGGGAGTATGTATGCATCCAAGAAACTCATTCGCTCATGTCTTGCTTTTGAGTCGATGAGTTGATCTATTCGGGACAAAGGAAAGCAGTCTTTGGGGCAGGCTTTATTTAGGTCTGTGAAGTCAATGCACACTCACCACTTCCCGTTCTTCTTCTTGACTACTACTGTGTTTACCAACCAAGTCGGATAATGGATCTCTTTGATTGCATCTGCTTCTTTCAATCGTTGAACCTCTTCAACTACCACTGCTACATGATGTGGGGCAGACTTCCTAAGCTTTTGCATCACTGACTTCCTTAGGGAATCCACGTTCAATCGATGACTAATCATGTTGGGATCTATTCGAAGCATCTCATAGGGAATCCATGCAAAGACTTCTCTATTCTTCAAGTTTTCGATCACCTTTTCTTCAGCTATTCGGTTATAATCATAAATGGTAGGTCCATCATTTACCTCGACAATTTTTACCTTGGGGTTCTGTTCTTTATCCTTAACCGCGGCTAGGAAGCACTGCCTTGCTGTGTGCTAATCTTTTTTGATCTCGACTACTTCCTTTCCCATCTAAAACTTGAGAGACTGGTGGTAGGTTGATGGGACTGCTCCCAAGCTACGTATCCATGTCCTACCTATAATAGCATTGTAAGTAGAATGTTGATTGACAACTAGGAATTCAGTGGTTATTATAGCAGGCTCAGCCTTTACTGGGACAATTATTCTTTCCACTGGCCACACAAGGTCTATGCTAATGCCGATAAATGGTGTTATGCACCTCTTGAGTGCTGAGTCATTTAGCCATAGCTTTTGGAAGAGATTGTAGTACATGATGTCAACCAAACTCCCCTGGTCCACCAATATCTTCATTACGTCGTAGTTGGCGATGCGTAAAGTCAGTACCAAGGCATCATTGTGGGGGTGTTGTACTCCCTTGAGGTCTTCGTTTGAGAAACTAATCCCTCATACTTAGTTTTGGCTAGAGCTCTCCTCTGTTCTTCGACATTTTCACTTTCATTACGTGGGCCAGGGTCCTGGCTTGATGTTGAATAATAGCTCGGGTGATCGGCTCAGTAGTGCCATGAATCATCTTTATCACCCCGAGAGGGGCATCCTTTTGTTCGAGCCTTTGGTCTGGTACTTGTGTTCATTCTTCCTGAGCAGTTTTCTCAATATCAATAAACTCCAAGAGGTGCCCTGCTTAGACTAGATCTTCCAAGTATTTTTTGAACGTTCAGCATTCTCCAGTCAGGTGACCATGATCCTGGTGGTAGTGACACTTCCTCTTCGAATCTCTTATGTTTGGATCATCGATCAACTTTGGCGGCCATTGAACGTAGGGTTTTTCTTTTATCTTATCTAGTAGTTTGTGTATAGGCTCCTTGAATACCGTTTGCAGGGCTTGGTAAGCTATCGACACCTTTTTCTCTTGGGAGTCTTTTTTGGACTTCTGGTCTTTTCATCCCATATCCTTCTTTTTGGGCTGTTTAACTGAGGCTACACTTTGTTATGCTTGGCTTATATCTTCCTCAATCTTTGCTTGTTGTTCAATTTTTGCCATTAATTCGGACATAGTGGATACAGTTTTCTTGGTGAGAGATTATCTTAGACGACTTTGTGGAGGCAGTCCTATTTTGAAGGATGCTACGACTAACTGCTTGCTGCAATCTTCTATGTCATTGTATACTTTCCAGTAAAATCGAGCATACTCCCGAATCGTTTCGCCCTCATTCTTCCATAAGGCAAGCAGTGTGCCAAAACTTTTCGACTGCCTGCTGTTGGTGATGAACCGAGCAGTGAAGGATTCAGCCAGTTGCTGCCAATCGACTATTGATTGGGGTGGTCGCTTATGGAACCAACTAAGGGCAGTTTCTCATAAACTAGATGGGAACATGCGGCATAGGAGTGTATCGTTCCCACTTCATAGTTTCATTGGCTGCCTGTATTGCCGAATGTGGCTTACTAGATCCATTTTTCATCATACATCTCAAATTTTAGCAGAAAAAACTTATGTGGTGGGTCTGTATTCTCAATGACTTCGGTTAATGGTGATACTGAGATCTGTTCTAGGATCTTTCTTGTTACATCTTGCGCTGTTCGGCCACCACCATGCTACATTTTGGAATCCATTCTTTTTTCTAATCACAACTGAAGGTCTTGGTTTAGGTCAAGTTCGGCCCGAGTAGATTTAGCTTCGATGGTATCAGTTCGCCTAAAACTCCTTATGCTCTCTTCGAGTTCCATGCACCTCCGTCTTTGAAGGTGACTTAGGCTATAGGATTCTGGGCTTTGTTTGGTCTCCTCTAGTTTGGGACTTTCTCTTTACCTTATGCGCGGATCCCTGTAAGTTTCTTGCCTTTGGATCCTTCGCTTGAGTTCTTTGATTTCTCTGTCGCGTTGCTCCATTCTTTCCTCAAGATTGTTGATGATTCTATCTCGCCTTGCCAACCTCTCCTTTAATCTCCCTCTTTCTCTTGAAGATGGTGGAGAGGGAAGTTTTCCTCTAGAGCTGGTGTAGAGTAACGTAATCGCGTCCCATTATGTGAGGCGTCGTTCCTATACCTTTGAATCTTTGACGGGACCTTGGGGACCCTTGGCCACTCTGGAATAACTGGTATGGATCTTTGAGGGATTCCTTCTTGCCATCCTGCATGGCTTTCAGTGAATCTAGTAGATGTCTAGTTCATGGTTCTGTTGGTTTAAGATCAGCGTTTCCACAGACGGCGGCAAATTGTGCACGTTAAAAACTAGATGGCACAACCAGAATCAATTGGATTGGTTCAAATATGATGATCCCGAATAGAATATGAACCAATCTTCTTTGTCGCCGAACTCACTAGAGGCTGCTCATGGTGTTGTTGAACCCCTGCAAGACGAAGAACACCGTTAGTACTTTCTAGCCTAGTTTGATCAAGAAGCACTTTGACGTTCAAGTTAAATTTCTCTATAAGAGGTTTCTAATAAAAAAAACTAGGTTGAAATTGCCTACCTGGGGGTATGGAGTGCCCTCTCTTATGTAGAGGTTAAATCCAAGGAGGTTGAGTCCTCTTAGGACTTTGCCTCTTATCCTTTAATCTCTAACTTACTCGAGATTATGTTTTATCCTAAAGCAATTCTTATTGCTTTAGGATGCCTTGATTCTGCATTCCTGAACTACTGTATTGGGAATGAAATTTTACTGAGTTATCCTTTTACCTTGGGTTGATTTGGACTTGAGTATTGTGGACTGCTCTTTCTTGAGGTGGTTCGAACTCATCATGAGTTGAACTATTAGTGGGCAAGCTCTTTGAGGCAAGCTTGAACTTGCTTGTTTGGGACTGGACTTTAAACTCGTAATTTTATCCGCCTTCAATAAGCAATTATCCCAGCATGGCCTTGATTTTCTTTTATTTTGGATTTTTTAGTATCCCGAACTAAATGCCAAAACCAAAATAAGTGAATTAATTACGAACTAAAATGACGTTTTTAACCTTGGAATTATGTCATTTTTTACATTAGATTAATGTCGCAAAGAGAAATAATTTCATAATAATCCAACAAATGAAAGAGAGAGTGACCCAATTTCCTTGGTCATTTTTTAGGCTTAATTTGGCTTATTGGCTTATTATTTTATTGACTTATTTATCATCGTAGGTTTTTCGTTTTTAGTGAATTTTTTTATCATTTAGCTTGTGTTTGGACTAATTTTTTTAATAATTTTTAGATTTTTTAGTCTTTTCGTAAAAAAATAGATATCAAATTATATAGAAAAAGTAGAAAAAAACCTAGTTAGCCCAAATCAGTTGGCTTTTTTTAACTTTTAAGTCAAAAAGCTTGAAAAAAAAATTAGCCCAAACGGAGGCTTAATAAAACTATTATACTTTTTAAATTCTTCTAATTGAGATAGTCAGAAAAATAAAATTTTTTTATCAAAATATAAAAAAAGTTTAGAAAAAATAAAAATAAGCAAAAATAAGTCAATAAATCAAATTTTATGAGTTTTAAACTAAAACAAGTAAAAATAAATTAATAAACTAATAAGTAATATTTACCCAAACAGTACCCTAGTCATTTTCAACCTTTAAAAAGTATCCAATTAAGGTCTTTTTCTTTTCGCTGTTTTGCCATGGACTTATTCGTACTTGTTGAATAATCTCTATTTCGTACTTGTGATTCAACTTCTGCTTCAAAATGCTTGGTTCATATTTAAAATGGTGTGAAAACCACTACTTTTTGGATGTGTTCATATATGGACAGGCATTATATATATATATATATATATATATGTGTGGACCGATGGTCACCACTATCCCACGTCTCCTAAATTTATTTATTTATTTAATAAAAATGAAGATTAATTTAAGTATGTTTTTTTTAAGGCATTTTTTTATTAGAGAAATCGAAGATATAAATACATTATAAACTCAACATAAAATTTATTAAAAAGGCATATCGAATACAATAAAACACTTCTTAGTAGAAAAAGAAAAGTTTTCATGCATTGAGGAAACAATTTTCACACATAGAGGAATTAGAAATGATAATTTTTTTCACTTTGTCCTAACCTCAATAACAAGTGAATCGAAGATGATATTTATTTTTTTGCCCTAATTTTCTCTATCTATCATCGATTATATAAAATATATAATATATATCTCTATAAATACATAGACAATGTTTACTTTTTAAAATATAACCAGACTAAAATATAAATTGAGTTTAAAAAATAATTAAAATATAATAAAATCAAAAAACCAGAGAGAGAGAGAGATGTGGAAGAAGAAAATCAGGAGGGATGTCTGTCACCATCTCCCCTGTACTGAAAAACTGAATGTTAAACCGAATCAGAAAATGTGTTGCGCTTAAAGGCAAATACCGTCGTGTTGCGTTTTATTTGAGTTTATTTGGTGAATATATTTTTATAATTAAATTTATTTATTATGTAAAATTTGTAGAGTTTGCTCAGCTTGTAAAATTTTATATTTATTCGATATTTGTAATTAAATAATTAAATAAATTTTTTTATATATTATTTAATAAATAAATATATAAAAATTAAACTTGATACATTTTAAGTAATAAACAACTTTGATCATAATAATATATTTACTAAATAAATCCAAACAAGGCACAGCACGACGCTGCGCCTTTTAAGCGGAACACCGTCCCCAGGTGTTAAACGGTAAAGAGAGAAGCTACTACTTTACTAGGACTTTTGCTTTGTTTAGTTTATCTTTTCTTGTGGTTTTTCTAATGTTTCTTTTATTTTGTTTTTTAATATATATATTTTTATTTTCTGGGCTATTTCTTTTTACTTTTTCGATTCATTATGATAAAACAAATCTAAAAGTACAGCCATTTCAAAAAAAAAAATAAAAACAATTTACTAAAAACGAAAAAACACCACATAAAAGCCTTAAAGTGGTTTTTTTTCGTTTTATCTGATTTTTTTTTAATTTTTTAGTCAAATTTTTTATTATTTATAAAGAGAAAAATCTAAAAAATATTATCATTTAAATTAATATAAAAAAACTTTATTAAAAAAAAATATATATATAAAAAAGCTATTCCACATGCCCTTATTCTTGGCTGGACATGTCCATATTATTGGGTGTTTTTCTATAGGATTGAGTTGTTTCACTATTCATTTGGTAAATCTTTTTTTTTTAACCCTTTTTGCTTTCTTTTATATTGTAATAACTTTTATTTGAATATTTTCTTTTAATTTTTAACCCTTAATGTAAGAAATAGTTAGCTGCTTTACTATTTATTTGGTGGATTATTTTTTTCTATTTTATTTTTACAATATATGCTTTTTTATATTTAAATGAGGTTTATTCAAATTTATTTTTCTATTTTTAAATTCAAACTGAATTTTAAAAAAATATATATTTTTTACTATTTATTTCGTTAGTTATATCTTATCATTTAGGTTTTTTTGCCCTCTAAGCATTTTTGCCGTGTTTTAAGTCGGCTAGTTTTAGGCTTTTAAATGATATTAATAAATATCTTGCTTCACTAAAAATCTTAAGCAAAATACCATCGTATTAAATACAAATGTAATTTTACTATTTTAATCCCTTTAATTTTGTTACAATGCAAATTATATATAATTGATTATTTTAACTCAATTTTTAAATTTTATTATTGTATTTTTTTTACTTTTTATTATTTATAGAAGAAGTGTTATTTTAACATTTGGGGTCATTGTTGCTCTTATTATATTCTATTTTCTATTAAAATATTTTTTATTAC
>JAOTRH010452289.1:0-30245 GCA_034768845.1 Heliamphora exappendiculata | reverse complement strand
TGTGGAGCATAATTCCCCCCCCCCACCCCCCCCCTCTCTTTCTCTCTCTGAACTCCATATGGTGTCTGGTCTATAATTGTTTCAATCAAAATATTAAATAATGGAACAAGCATCACTTGTTAGCATGTGGCTTCTTCGATATGTGTACATTTTTAACACGAGATGCTTGTACTGCTGCTCTAGGACATGAAGGTTCATCGTAATGGTGGTTCTAGACTAACTGATCTGTTCTTTCCTGTGGCAGGATGGAGATTCTGTTGTGGCTCATTTCGAATACCATAAACACCCCATAACATCAATCGAATGGAGTCCACATGAAGCCTCCACTTTGGCAGTTTCTTCATCAGACAATCAACTAACGTAAGAAACTCTCCATTTCCTTAAGTAAACTTGTCTGAAAATCGAAGATGGAATGATGACACGTGAGCGTGTGCATGCATTTGCATTCTAATTTTCTGGTTGTCTATATAATATATATGCAGAATATGGGACCTTTCCTTAGAAAGAGACGAGGAAGAGGAGGCTGAGTTCAAAGCTAAAAAAAGGGAACAAGTAAATGCCCCCTCGGATTTACCGCCGCAACTTCTCTTTGTTCATCAGGTTTTATACTTTTAAACTTGCTCCTCGTCGGAATGTTCTTGCCAACATTTTAAGCCATGGCAACTGACATTTGTAAGTAAAATAACAGGGTCAGAAAGACTTGAAAGAGGTCCACTGGCATTCGCAGATCCCGGGAATGCTCATATCTACTGCTTCAGATGGTTTCAACATTCTGATGCCTTCTAATATTGAAAGTGCTCTTCCTCAAAACGATGCCTAAATGTCGAGAAACTGTCATGATTACGATCCCCTGCTCGGAGAGAGACGTATTCTACAATGGCGGGGTTTGATTAATTCCAATTCAAGTGGCACTCAGCACCACAGTTGAAGAATTTTCACTTTGTTGCAAAGTTGTGACAATTTTGTTTTGTGTTATTTATTTATTTTGGTTGAGTGTTGAGAGTGTGGTACAAAGCGTCTGTGGTGGAGCCATGCAATTTTATTTATTTTAGTAGCTTTTAGTTATGAGAGTTTGAAATGTAGGGCGCACTCTAATCTTTCCAAATTAGAATATTGAGGCCCGTTTTGGCAACCAAAGTTTTTTTGCTTTTTGGCTAAAGACGCAAAACAACAAACATATGGTGAGGATAAAAAATCTAAAAAGCCAAAAAAGTCAAATAAATAACACTACTTTTAAAATATTCTATTCAAACTCTCACCACTTTTCAAATATAATAATACTCATTAATAAATCAATAACTTGTTTAACCAACTGCATTTAATTGTTATTTTCAATTGTATAGAAGGGTAAAATTGTCTAATTTAAATAAAATGCAAAAAAAATTACCTTTTTACTCAAACTACAAACTTCAAACTACATAATTACTCCTATGTAGGTATGTTTCTCGAAATTGTAGCTGCTTCAACGACAGTCATTCTCACCAAATCTTCATGTGGCTTTCATTCATGCTTTGCAATTGACTCCGTTTCTTTAGATTGGAATTGGATGGCACTTAGCTCCTCCACCTGCCCAGAGTCCTAAGATGATTTTCTCAAGTCTTTATCAAACACAATATGCTTTACTGTAGCTTCTTCAAGAACAATCATTCTCACCAAATCTTCCGGTGGCTTCCATTCATGCTTTGCAATTGACTCAGTTTCTTTAGATTGGAATTGGAATGCACTTGGCTTCTCAAATGAGAACAAGTCAATCAGGTATTATTTTGTTTGGCTGTGAATGGGAAAATGAATAAACATAAAATGCTATAATATTACCCAAATGCAGAAGTGAAATACCATTTTAGTGCAGAAGAAACATGACATTATTTGATCGTGAATCGCATTTCTCCATCTATATAGTCATTATGAAACTATTGTCGTCCTTGGAATTTCAATTTTACCATTTTATTTTTGCTTATATAATTGGCTATGATCATTCTCTGCTTTTAGATTTGAAGTTCTGTTTGTTCTTGGTGTTAAAACATTTTATGATTGATATTATCAATTCATTGTAAAATCAGAAGAAAATCAAATTTACAAGCCGAGACAATGAAATTGGATACACTATCTATAATGGAATATTTAGAAAAGTTCTTAATAATATAATCAGAGGCTCATAGCATTATCCTATCAGGCTAAGAAAGTCTTACTCTCTGTTTCATCCCTGCCGTGAGTTTTTATTGTGCTTTCCTAATCTTTTCACCCCTTTCTTAATCCTTGCACAACAACATACGTAGGTATGATTTGAAACCAGGATCTCAAGGTGTCAAAGGCTCACTAATCTCATCAACAAAATACTATAGTTTAATTTAAAACTTAATTATGAACATGCAACTATACAAGTATCGTCTGTAATGTGTCTTGAGATGTGTTTTGATATGGTACGTTTGTGTCCAAGCGTATCCCTAATATGTCCCACAATAACTTAGTAAAAGAAATACTATACACCACATGGCGTGTCCAACCCATGTATTGGCGCAACGTATGCTTATTGGCATGTCGTTTCCGACTTCAAAACCTATCCGACATTGCTATGGTAACTAAAATGAACTGTTTGTCCTTCATGGATGGAAGTTGAAGGCAGGATCATTTAATGCTCTATGTGAGATGGTAACTCTAGTTGCTTATTCATTTTCTCCATTCTTGGGTCTTGGTATGGTCCAATCTGAAGAGAATGTGAAATAGAGAGAAGAAAGAGGAAAGAGAGAAAATGTATCTTCAATTCTTATTCAGCTGATTTATTACAGACCAATATATGGTACTTATACTATAATGACTTCAGCTTAATACAGTTGTGCATAACCATTTTCTAACTCACTTCCAACTTACTCAGGGACAACAACTGACTTTCTCCACACGTATTAACTGATTGAGGCTGATCCATTGCTCTGTAGGGTTCTGCTTCGGCTTGGTGCTTCATGCTCTGTTTCGGTGCTTCATGCTGTGCTTCATGCGCTGTTTTGTTCAGTGGAGCTTTGTGATGGTATGATACTTTATCATCCCCCTGCAAGCGAATAGATTATGATAAAGTTATGAGCTTGGACTGCAGAAAATGAAATCTGCTTGAAGGCAAAGCTTTTGTAAAAAGATCTGCAATTTGATCACTAGAAGAGACATACTGAACTTGAAGATGCTTTGCCATCACTTCTCTTACAAAATGATAGTCAACCTCAATGTGTTTAGTTCTTGCATGGAACACCGGATTGGAAACAAGTGCTAATGCTGAAAGATTATTGCACCAGAGAATTGGAGGAGAAGAAATGGGTATATGCAGGTCTTTTAACAACATTTTGATCCAGCAAAGCTCAGATGTTACTTGAGCCATTGCTCTGTATTTAGCTTCTGTTGATGATCTGGAAACTGTACATTATTTCTTTGAGGACCAAGAAACCAAATTTGATCCTAGAAAAGCACAATGTCCCGTTGTTGACCTTCTGTCAGAAGCATTTCCTGCCCAATCTGAGTTGGTGAAGACATTGATAGTAGAGGAACTAGGTGAGAAGGTGAGACCATGCCGTTGAGTACCTTTAAGATTCCTAAGAATTCGTTTCACTGAAGAGAAATTCTCAACTGGTGGAGCATGCATGTGTTGACATGCTTGATTTAGAGCAAAAGCCAAGTCAGGTCTTGTTATTGTTAAGTATTGTAGAGCTCCTACTATACTTCTGTAGAATTCTGGTTGTGCAAGTGGAACAGAAGCTTGTTGAGTAACAGAAGGCTTTAGAGGTAAAGGAGAATGATAAGGCTTGCATTCAATCATTCTAGCTTTGGACAGAACGTCTTTAGCATATTTTTTCTGTGATAAGAAATACCCATGAGATGTCTTTGTGACAGCCACTCCAAGAAAATAGTTCATATCTCCCAGTTCTTTCATGGAAAAACAGTATGCATATGTGGAACAAGAGAGGCAATATGAGAGGGATTATTTCCTGTGAGTAAAATATCATTGACATTGACTAAGAGAATTGTAATTGTGGTTGAAGTGTGTTGAATGAATAAGGAATTGTCACAGTGACTTGTTTGAAACCAACTGATAAAAGGTAGGTGGAGAATGTAGAAAATAAACTCTAGGAGCTTGTTTAAGTCCATACAAAGCTTTACATAGTTGGCAGACAAATTTAGGCCTTGACGGATCAACAAAGCCTTGGGGTTTAGTCAAATAAACTTCATCTAATTTCCCATGTAAGAAGGCATTGGAAATTTCTATTTGCTTGATGTCCCAGTTGAAGTGTAATGCTAAACATAAGAGTATTCTGATTGTTGGTTGTTTAGCCACAGGACTGAATGTGTCCTGAAAATCAATTCCTTCTTCTTGTAAATAGCCTTTGGCTACAAGTCTAGCTTTAAATATGGCAACGGAACCATTCGAGTTCTTTTTAATTCTAAAGATCCACTTGCAGCCTATTGCATGTTTGCCTTATGGTAAAGGAACCAAACTCCAGGTACCTTGTTTCTGCAGTGATTAATGCTCTTCATTCATTGCAGCTTTCCATTGTGGAGAGTGAATTGCTTCTTGTACAGTCTTAAGTTCAGTTAGAGCTTCATTGGTGAAATCAGACTCAGGTTCATGAGAAGCTGCAGATGATTTAAGGGCTGCAAGGCAAGTTGGTTGCTTGGGTTTAAATATCCCAGATTTAGCTCTTGTTGTCATAGGATGAATATTAGGAACTGAAGATACATGTGTTGAGAAAGAATTAGGTAAAATAGAAGAAGAATGGATGGGATGAGATGAGGTAGAATGTGAAGAATTGGAATTTAGAATAGAATTTAGGTAGAGGACTGTTAAATGAGCCTAATCTAGAAGAAGAAGGTGCTTGAGAAGAAACAGGAGGAGCAGCAGCAGCAGCAGCAGCAGAAGAAGAAGAAGAAGAAGAAGAAGAAGAAGAAGAAGAAGAAGAAGCATCAGTTGAAGCTGAGGCATAAGCATCAGTTGAAGCTGAGAGGAATAAGCATAAGGAGAGAGATAGGTTGAGGAGAGGAATAAGCATCAGTTGAAGCTGAGGCATAAGGAAAGTAGGATTCATCAAATTTAACACTTCTAGATGTATAAATCTGGCTAGTTTCTGGATTAAAGCATCTGTATCCCTTAATTGTAGGATGATATCCAATAAAAATGCATGGTAAAGACCTTGGTTGAAGTTTGTGAGCAGTGGTCTAAACCAAGGATAGCATCTGCAACCAAATGTCTTTAGGAACCAAAATCTAGTGAATGGTGAAATAAAACTTCATAAGGAGCAGCATTTTCTAATTTTGAACTTGGTAATCTATTTATGAGGAATGTGGTTGTAGAGATGGCATCAAGCCAGAATGATAAAGGAAGGTGGGAGTGATGAAGAAGTGTAATTGCTGTCTTCACAATGTGCCTATGCTTCCTCCCTGCAACCCCATTTTGGGAAGGAGTATATAGACGAGAAGCTTGATGGACGGTTCCTTGAGATTTCGAAAAGGAGTTAAATCTATGATTAACAAATTCCTTTCCTCCATTAGTTCTCAGAATCTTTAGAGGAGCATTGAATTGTTTCTCAGCATAGTTTTTGTATTCTAGAAATTTATCATAGGCCTCACTCTTATAATATAAAGGAAATGTCCAAGAAAATTTACTGAATTCATCAACAAACAAAATGTAATATGGATAAGATGATTCAAATGCACAGACGGGTCCCCACAAGTCACAATGTATTAAAGCCAAAGGTTTATTTACAAAAGAATTTGTTAAAGCAAGTTGCAGCCTTTGGCCTTTTTTGGCAACGCAACAGTCAACACAAAGGTGACTACTTTTATTCTTGATAACTGGTAAACGAAATTTATTGAGAACATGATGAAATTTGGCTGAAGATGGATGCCTTAATCTCTTGTGCCATGTAGAATTTGACACTTGAGTAGGAAAACGGGCTTTGGTTAAGTTGGATATTCCCAGGGTGTTGCATGAAGGAAGCTTGTATAGGCCATGAGCGTGACCGCCTTTACATAGAATTGCTTGAGTCTCCTTGTCCTGAATCACAAATGAAGTGTCATCAAAGGTAATAGTGCAATTATTATCTTGTGTTAATTTTTGGACTGAAACAAGATTAGTGCTCATGGAAGGAACATGGAACAGACTATTAAGTTTGAAGGAATGAGAGGGTGCGGACAAAATACCATTACCAATGTTATGAATGGGGAGAATATTCCCATTTCCTACCAAGACTTGCTTGGTTCCTTGATAAGGATGATGAATCTGAAGATTTTCTAAATCATTAGTGATATGATTTGTTGCGGCTGAATCAATGTACCACGGAGAAGGAATGCTATTTGCAGATGTAGTCATATAAGCTCTGTTTCCTCCATTTGTCTGAGAGTTCTTAGAGGTAGATGAAAAGGATTCATCCATTCTGTACCAGCACTCTAATGTAGTGTGATAAGCTCTTCCACATATTTGGAAAATCACTGGTGTATTTCCAGAACTTTGATTGTTGGAATTGAAACTAGGATTGGTGTTAGTATTAGTATCTTGTTGATTTGAGTAGTATCCAAAATTGTGTCTTTCTCCTCTTTTATACTCTCTGTTTCTTCCTCCTATTTATACCCTCTGTTTCTTCCTCTGAATCCAAATCCTCTAGTCTGATGTCGAACCCTTTGTTAGTTGACATAGCACCTCTATTTCCGTAGTTACCATATCCAGAATGATTTGAGAATGCAAAAGCATTGGAGTTGTTGTTTGTTGCAGTAGCAAAGGCTACAGGTAGTTCTGAACTATGATTTTGTCTCTTTTACTGATTCTACATGGATTGCCTCATAACAAAGCAAAGCACATAGATCTGACACTGTAATTGATTCTGGTCTGGCTCGAATTGTTTTTTTTAATGCATTATATTCATCCAGAAGACCATTGAGTGTTTGAGGTACTAGATCTTCTTCATCAACTGGTGAAGCAACCAGATTTAACTGATCAGCCAATTCTTTGATTTGAGACAGGATTCCATACTATGGACTTTCTTGTTCACATTATGAAGACGATATTTCAATTGGTGAATATGAGATCTCGACAATAATGTGTACTTTCTCTCAAGAACAGTCCATACCTCTTTGCTGGTTTGACATTGAAGTATTGAAGCATAAACTGAAGGAGTAAGAGTTGCAATAATGCAACTAAGCAATTGCAAATCCACTGACTTCCATTCTTGATAATGAGGAATATTGACCTTTATGTTGTTTGAATCAACAATAAATTCTGAAGGCTGATTTGTTGATCCATCAATATAATCCAGAAAATTTGTTGCACGAAGCAGATTGTGAATTTGACTTCTCCAGATTATGTATTTGGAGTTGTCTAGCTTTACTGTTATTAGAGAATTTAGATGAGATAACAGAAGAGATAATGCTGTTGAATCCTTTGAAATTGAAGAACTTGCAGGATGAAAAGTTGAAGAAGACTCGTTTGCCATTTGAGAGCCTTAGGATCACGCCTGTGGAAGCAAAACAATGCTCTGATACCATGAAGAGATTGTGAAATAGAGAGAAGAAAGTGAACAGAGAGAAAATGTATCTTCGATTCTTATTCAACTGATTTATTACAGACTAATATATGGTATTTTACTGTATATATAATATAATGACTTCAGCTTAATACAGCTGTACATAACCATTTTCTAACTAACTTCCAACTCACTCAGGGATAACTACTGACTTTCTCCACATGTATTAACTGATTGAGGCTGATGCATTGCTCTGCAGTGTTCTGGTTCGGCTTGGTGCTTCGTGCTCTGTTTCGGTGTTTCATGCTGTGCTTCATGCTCTGTTTTGTTCAGTGGAGCTTTGTGATGGTATGATACTTTATCACAATCTCGTTAAAAAGCCTCCCTACTAAACAAATTGGAATATTCTTTGGTGAAAGTGCATTGTTTGGGTATATGACTGGAATATGGGGTTCCTGCAGGTACATGAATTTCCAATGCTCAAAAGATATATTCTACAATTTTACAGGACTTATCGATTATGATTCAGTACAATATTATCAAGCATGAATGTTTGGTTAACACACTTTAAAATGCTTAGTTATATGTTGGGTAGACTCTAGAAGAAGAAAATTCAATAAGATTTTTCTTCATTTTTCTGTGTCTTTTCTATTTTTTTAAACTTGCTCACATAATTTTCTTATGCTTTTGTTGTGGACTAATCCCAATTTTCTACTTCAAACAAATAGTGATACAAGAAATTTTAATGTAGTTTATGAT
Organism: Heliamphora exappendiculata; assembly: GCA_034768845.1. Lineage (NCBI taxonomy): Eukaryota > Viridiplantae > Streptophyta > Magnoliopsida > Ericales > Sarraceniaceae > Heliamphora > Heliamphora exappendiculata. The sequence goes on along the minus strand of JAOTRH010452289.1, from coordinate 21,993 downwards.
TAATGTAATAGACTTACTTTATGGAGCCAAGTTTTGTCGCCTATAGCTCTAGGCCAAAACTAATGTTTATATTGGATGGAATCTGAATCTAGCCAATTCTTAAACCTCTTATTACCTTTATCTGATATTACGGTTCGGTATATCAGAGGGGAGTCCACTACTTTATTCTTTTGCAAATCTGGCCAAAATCTAGCAGCTCTGCTTTACATATAAACATTTTTGCCAAGCGGGTAGGGGATAGTGTACTGGCCCTGCTATAAACCTATAAAGCCAGACATACATATATTTGGAGAGGAGGAAGAGATTAGCAAATTCATTCTAAAACATCTAATTAACTAACTTTAGTTGAATAGTTGTGATTCTCAAATCTCAATCCGTAATCATTACATCACCTATCATTAAGATATTAACCAAAAAATGGCCCTCGAGTACATCGATGAATGGCTGGAACCTAATGTTAGAAATAGTACTAATTGGTTTGTGCAGTTCATTAAGTTGAAAATTCTTATAAACGAAGAGTAATATAAGAAAAGTGTGCATGCCTTTAAATTCTCAGAAATGTATGAATTTGATCCCTCCTTCCCAGGATAACCCTGAAGGCAGGATAGCTTCTTTGACCAGTTTTTTCCTTTTGCTATTGCTATTGTTGACAGACAATTTACATTCCTAGAATCTGGGTAAGTCAATGTGGAATGATAAATTATTACTGTACTTTAGTCTGCAGTAGCGTGGTTGTTTGTAATGTACTAATAATGCTGTTATTTTATTAAAAATTGGGCAAATTCCACTCTACCCCGTTGTGGTATAAGTCATGTGCAGAAGACCCCCTGAAGTGTGACAATCCAAAACGTCTCAGATGAAATTGATGCAATGGGACATATTCTGCCGTTTGTGGAGGTAGCCACCTTCATTTATGGCATACATCTTATTAGAAGGCTCTCACCGCAAAAATCATATATTGTAATATTGGTCGATAGAGTACTGATCTTACAATTTATACAATCTCTTTTTTAGGCATAATTACGAATGTCAATGACAAGGGGATGGGTTAACCTTTTTATTTCTTGCATTTGATTCTTTTACAATCGTATTACAATCAATTGTGCACAGTATTTAATTTTCTGAAAGCGCTTTATGTTTAATATTAATATTAATATTATTAGTTTGTTTCTGATTCGAGTTTCTTTTGTCTTTTGTTGAATTAGAGCTTGGTCAATCAAGTGTCAAGGTGATTTCGTAGCAGACCATCGCAATCAGAAATTGTCTTCTTGCAATTGGAAATGCAAGGTTTTGTCGTTCATCCCACGAAAACCTCATATCAATTTGACGAAATTGTTTGAACCTTGAATATCTTTTATTGTACTAATTTCGGTTCTTCCAATGTGATGGAAGTGTTTGAGAAATAGTAGTACAAATTAATAGCAGTGACTTCCATACAAAAAACATTTCCTCCCATTCGAATAGATTACCTAAAATTCCCCTTTTCTATTGAAAACTCATTTTCCATGTAGCTGATCGTCCCGAGACCATACAGAGATCCCTAATCCTGCAATTCTTCTGATTTGAAAAATAGAAAGAATCTTGGGAACTAATCTTTCAAGGCAGCATTTGATACATGCGGTTGGCAAAGCTACTGTGAGTAGTTTTTAGCTTTTTATTATTAATTTTAACTATAAATTATAAGTTTTTTCAAACACTCTTACTTTTGCTATAACTTATAATTATTTTTTTTATATTTCAGTTATAAGTTATAATTTTTACTAAATGCTCACAAATTTTATTACAAATTACAATATATAAGCTATTAATTTCAGCAATATTAAACATTGTGGTTATCATCAATCAACTTTTGAGGTGGGGCGGACTTATTTAACTGGTTTTGTTTCACAACCAGCTCATTGATATGCTTATGGGACCAGTTTTGCTTCCCAATCTTTTGTTGCTTTTAGTTTTTGTGGGACTGGGTTACACTGGATTTCGTCACAATTTTGATTGGGCTCTCACAAGTAGATGATGATGAGATTGGTTCTTTATAAATTAATTAAGGTGCACACAAATTAGTTCAAACACTCTTATATATTAAAAAAAAAAAAATCACTAAGCTAATTTACTCACTTAACTGGCATTGCAGCAGGGACATGATGACCTCCCTGTATTAAGCAAACAATAATATTAAGTTAGACCAACTTATTTTATCAAATTAAGATTTTAAGTGATGTGACACAATTATAAATATTGATGTAATAGATTTTACATGAATTTTATTTAAATTCAATACTTTTCTGATTGTGTCGCGTTATTTAGAATATTAATTTGATAAAGTAAGCTGGTTATTGTAACATTATTGATTAAACAAATTAGGCCAAGAGTCTAAATTTTTTGTATTGGTTTCATTTTTTTTTCTTCTTTCAATGTTTTCTTTTTTGTGTATTGTTTTGTATTAATCGTGCAAGCACTCAGAAATTCTTAAAATCCATTAACTTGCCATTTCTTTTAACCATAAGTTTATAAACAATTTGCTCAACTGGACGACTAGCTGCTAGCGCCCTGTTGAATACCGAAACTTACATATCAAAATCAAGTATTAATTTTGGTTTACGGAGAATAAAAATTGAAGTAAAGATGGAAAAAAAAAAAGAAGAAACCAACGGAAATGTTTGGGGGGTGTTTGGCAAAATTATAATTAATTTTTTTTAGTTTTTTGTTATTAATTTTAATAATAAGTTATAAGTTTTTTTAAAATTTTACAATTTTTGTTATAATTTATAATTATTATTTTTAGCTAAAAGTTATAATTTTTAGTAAAAATTATAATTTATAAATTGTTAATTTTAGTAATATCAAATCACACGGAAAAGAAAAAAAGAAGGGGAAATTGCAGCGTTCTTGGCTGGTTTGTGAGGGCTCGTAAATTGGTTAAACAGTATATGCCCTTTTCGTTACATTTGGTCGGGGCGGGATAACCCGCAACCGTTTTCAACCCAGACTCTGTCACCAGCAAGTGGGTAAGGTTTTAACGGGACCTCGGTACTGTTGTGTGAGTCAACGGTGCTACTCATAGAGTAGTATGTGTTATTTTTTTATGTAGTAATTTTATTTAATTATGTAATAAAAGATATTTTTATAGTATAATATTAATTTATTTTTGTTGACTAAATAAAAAATAAATTTTTTTATTTATTATGTATTATATATTTTTATTTATTAAAAATAATATATAAATAATATTATGTACTTTTTCAAAAGTTTTCAATAATTTTCAGAACACACCTTAATTAACTAGTCACTCTCAACTCAAACACCCCCCTACAATTAACTATCCAACTACAAACTAGGACGTTCCTACTTTTTTTTAAAAAAATATTAAGCACTCCTAAAATTATTTATAATTTGAAATAAATAATTCAAATTAAATTATTTATAATGTGAGTTATATTTCAAATGAATTAGAGTTATTCATTTTAACATATAAATAATTTATTAGTAAGTTTTATAAATGTATTTTATCGAACACAATAATTTGAAATAAATAATTTAGATTAAAATAAATTCAAGTTATTTATTTCAAAATATAAATAATTTATAACTAAGTTTTATAAATATGTACCTTTATCCAACCACAACACCAAAACAAAAACCTATCACAACATGCACTCTATATTAAGAGTACTACCTATGCAGAGCAGGACATACAAAAAGGGTACCCCATGCTATACTCTCTCTCTCTCTCTCTCTCTCTCTGAGTACAATAAGTAGTAATGGTTATGGATAAAAATAGTGACCCACAACCAACAATTATATACTTTTTGGCACTTGAGAAACATTATATTAAAAAATGTATTTTTTAAATCAAAATACTGTTATTAAAAACGTTGTACTGGATATATAAAAGATAAGTAGAAAAATAAAAAAACATTCAAATTATGTAAGAGTCTAGACAAAATAGTCGAAATTATTTGAATTGAAAAACAAACTCACAAAGGTTCGAATAAGAAACTGTGGAAGAACATGACTAAGGTAAGTGTAATACATTTTATCCTTAAAAGAAAATTTGTCCCCCCTATTAGCGGCGGAACTGAAAATCTAGTTTATATGGGTCACTAATTAACTTAAAATCTTGATTTTTTTATAATCAATAACAATAGAATATTGCTAAAATTTAAACAAATATTAATAAATATAAAATTTGCAATGTATACTTTTACAAAAATTGTGACAATTAATGCAAAAACTTATTTATTTATTTAGATAAGTAAAATTTATATATTTAAGTAGATGCTAATCACTATTGAAAACATATCGAACTAATTAAAATATTATAGTGTCAGCTCAACCGTTTTTAATTAACTTGTTATCTTGATTTTAAACTTTGCCCATTTGAAAACTTTACAGTATTTGAATGCCTTAATAATTTTTGTAATTTTTTGTAAGAATATTACGATATTTATATGATATTCTATTAACAAATAAAATTTTATTGTGTATTAAATTTTCTCTCACGAATAGTATATGAATAAAATTTATAGGTGTAAAAATCGAATCAATGTCTTAACCTAGTAAAAGTTTTAAAAATGTTAACTTCTAAAATTGGTTATTTTAAGACATATGGTTGTAAATATTTTTATAAAAAATTAAAATAATAGAATAGTTCTATATTTAGGAGAGACACTAAACAAATTTTATGAGTACTGATAAATATTTTTTATTTTTTATATGTAATAATGTACATATAGAAAAGCGAGAGGGGCCACGTGCCCCATCTGGGCGTGCATTAACTCTGCCACTGCTCGCTATGCTTCTTACAGATTCGGATGTTTTCCTTCTAAAATTATTTAATCTCTTGCATGTAGAAAAAGTACTATAATTTACGTGCTCAACTAACTAAACGGTGATCTGACTCTCTCTCTTTTACTGACTGTAAAATGCAGAGGGTGAAAGAAAGAACTGAATGAATGAAGAAAGATCTAAGGGCTCAATTTATAGTTGAATAAGCACCTATTTAGATAGGTCTAAACCAATGCGGAATTATTTGGTTCGTAATTTTTAAATATTCGCACCTATTCAAAAAGAACCGATTTGGTTCAAATATAATGGTAACATACAAACGAACTAAATTGTAATGCTTCTTCTGCACGCAAGAGATTAAATAATTTTGGAAGGTAAACATCCAAACCCGTAAGAAGCATAGCGAGCAGCGGCAGAACCTATGCACGCCCAGAGGAGGCACGTGCCTTCTCTCGCTTTTCTATATGTACATTATTACATATAAAAAATCAAAAATATTTATCTGTACTTATAAAATTTGTTCAGTGTCCCTCCTAAATATAGAACTATTCTATTATTTTAATTTTCTTATGGAAATATTTACAACCACGTGTTTTAAAATAACAAATTTTAAAAGATAATATTTTTAAAACTTTTATTAGATTAGAACATTTATTCAATTTTTACACCTGTAGACTTTATTCATATGGTACTCGCGAGAGAATATTTAATATACAATAGAATTTTATTTGTTAATATAATATCATATAAATATCGTGATATTCTTATAAAAAAAATACAAAAATTGTTAAGGCATTCAAATGTTGCAAAACTTTCAAATGGACAAAGTTTAAAATCAAGATAATAAGTTAATTAAAAACGGTTGAACTGATACTATAATATTTTAATTAGTTTGATATATTTTCAATATTGATTAGCTTCAACTTGAATATATAAGTTTTACTTATCCAAATAAATAAATAAATAAGTTTTTGCATTAATTGTCACAATTTTTTGTGGAAGTATACATTGCAAATTTTATATTTATTAATAATTGTTTAAGTTTTAGCAATATTCTATTATTATTGGTTATAAAAAATCAAAATTTTAAGTTAATTAGTAACACTTATAAACTAGATTTCGGGTTCTGCCGCCACTGGTTTGGTTCCACAACTACGACGATTCAAGTTTGTTAGCTCAAGAATTTTTTTATTTTGATTTTGATAATTTTGATAATTTATTTTTTAAGAATAAATGACTCTAAAAGAATAATATCTTTATATTTTTAAAATAAAATTGTTAACACATTTTGAACAAATAATTTGACACCTTAGTAAAAAAAAAATGACTTATCTCTCAAAATGATTAAAACACTTAAGAATTCTTGCATGAGAATATTTTGTATTGAACTCAATTGAAAAATAAATCAAACACTTTTAAGACAAAGTATATTTGAATCACATCAAGTATGTCAACCTCTTTGAACAAATAGTTTGACACTCTAACAGTTTCATGAAATTATCTTTTAGGTATTGAAATTAGTGTCGACACAAACAAGTTTTGCGTCAACACAAAAGAACTGTAGCTCTAAGGACTCAAAATGAGTCAACACAAAGAAATTTTGTGTCGACACAGAAGTGTTTCTTACTTTTGGTATCTGAAATTTTGGGTCGATACAAATAGAAATCATGTCGACACAAAAGAGCCGAGGCCACCTGCAACATTTAAGGTATTGACACCAATTGAAGATGGGTCGACACAAAAGTCTCGAGGCTGTTTGAAGAATTTGTGGTGTTGACACCAGAGACCTCAAGTGTCGACACAAATATACCAAGGCTTTTTGCAAAATTTAGTATCGACACCAAAAAAGACACGAGTCGACACAAAGTGCCTCCTCCCGAATTCTGAAGTGTATTTGAATCGACACAAACTAAAGATAAGTCAACACAAAAGTGCCGATACTTCCTGCAAAAAATAGTGTCGACACCAAAGGCAAGTTGAGTCGACACAAAGCGCCTCCTCCTGATGTTAAAATTTCAAACGAGTCGACACCAGATTTAAATGTGTCGACACTATGATGTTGGTAAGGTAGAGTGCAGAAATTGTGTCGACCCAACCATGTAAGGGATCCTACCCAGACAATTTGTGTCGGCACCAGAAGTCTTTGTGTCGACACCGGTGACGAAAATTCAAATTCGCAGCAGACCTCAACGGTTAAATTTTTGGCATTTATTGCTCCCGCCTACCTCAAACGGTCATGAATGCACAAGAGCTTATATAAAGAGTAACTTCTCAGAATTTACTCCAATTGGAGACATACATTTACTGTTCTATTGCTTGAATCAAACTCAAAATTTTCAAGCCCTCATTTATTGTTGAATCTACAGCTCTTGTTCCTTATCTCTCTTTACTTTTTCATTTATTGTAAATTATTTCTGTAAAGAGAGTGAGTTTTTTTCATTAATACTATTCATTTATTGTATTCAAGGGTGAGTCACCCTTTATCCTTTGAGTGAGTAAGTAAATCTCATCAAAGAAGAGTTCAAGAGAGATTAGAAAAAAATAGAGACTTATTTTTATAGGATCTTATTGAACCTGTTTTAAGCTTGTGAATATGCCCGTAAACATTCAGTTTACTGAAGCAAAATCTTGAAGTTGTAAATACTTGGAATGTGCCCGTGAAGTATTCTAGATAGTGAAAATACTCAAGAGAGAACTTGAGGAGTGGACGTAGGCTTGGAAGAAGCCGAACCACTATAAATCTTTGGTGTCCGGTTCAATCTCTCTATCTCTAACCTCTTTAATATTTGCATTACTTTAATCTTTGATTAAATTGTTATATTTGTTTGTTTTATGAAAAGGTTTTTGAAAAGGCTTTAATAATATTATTTATTTTTAAAGATTCAATTCATCCATCCTTTTGGGTTGTCTAGAACTAACAAAGTTCGATTCCAAATTTCTGAAGCCGTTACTATCGGTTCAGTTATTGAATTTGCTTGAAACCAAACCAATTCAATATGTGTGCACCCCTATATTCAACTTATGACTTTGGAAATCATTTTTTATTCAGTACTCAATGATTTTTATTAACCAAATACATATTCTTAATGTACTCACTCGGTGAATATAACATCATCCCAATCCATTTTAACCAATATATGGGTCCCATTTTAAAATTGGATCAAAGATGGCCAAAAAAATAAAGTTTTCAATTCAAAGCCATATTTACTAACAAATAGGCTACGTACCGCCACCATCATTCTGATCGCCACAACCACCATTCTTCACCACAATTAATGCCACGATCACCGTTGTCACTGTCACCACCATCACTAGCATCACCATCCATGTTACCACTATCATTTATATTATCGTCACTGTCACTTTTGCTACCACTGCCACCAGCACCACCAATACCACCTCTACAACTATTATTGCCATTGTAATTTTTATCAGCAGCTTAGCACCATCATCACACCACAATCGTCGCCTTCTACACTATCGCCAACACAGTCGTCGTCATGCTGCTATTGCCACTACCACCGACACTCTACTCCGGCTGTAACCACTCACGCCACTGCCCCCGCCATCACCCCACTCCACTTCGACCATAGCTGCTGTGCTGTTATTAACGTCGCCGTTACATCTGTCATCACCATTGCCACTTTCTCCTCTATAATCATCACCTCCAGCATTGCCATAATCACTTCAAGCAACAAAACATGACTTATTTAATTTGTAATGTAAATCAATTCAGGATTTCAAGGCACAGTAATCTAAGCTTCTTATAAAAAAAAATTAAAAAAAGTGATAAATTGTCCCTTTAAGAGAGGCGGACCTCTAATAGTTCTATTGGAGGAGAATTTGACCTCTTCATTAACAGAGTAATTTTCAAAATATTCAACTTCCTTTTATTCATTCCCACTATCCCATAAAATAAAATTAAAAAAAAAAAACTAAGTTATCCCATTATCTAATCAACTTCACTTCAGTACTCCTATTATTACTTAATTTTTGAAAATAAAAAAAATAAAATAAAATAATATTAAATTATATAAGCAATATTCTTAACCCTTTAAGATCAACCTACCTTGCGCTCATGATTAATATATATCGAAACATTATAAATCTACCAAGATGTCAAATGTTGTAAATAGTAAAAACTCTATAATTATAAAACTAAAACTTGCTTTCGGAACTTAACATTTAGGTGGCTTGACCAAATTCTTGTCTTTGCTCTCTTACAAATTATTGTCAAAATAATAAAGTCTTTCCCTTGTAACTTTGAAATTGCAAATGACCTTAAGAAAGTTTTTCCAATATTGAGTTGATTCCGGGCGGTCACGATTGCTTTATTTTCATTTATAATAAAATTTACTTTTTCAACACCTAACTTAATTTGTATTGATTATATGTTCTTCTTTTCTATCTCTGTACCAAAAATTTGTTTTTTGATTGGAATTTTAAAATCCTCATCTATATATTTAGTGAACTGTTTGGTACTGTGAATTCTTTCCAAGGCTGGCTTCTACATTTCTTGTAAGTTTTCGCACAATAAAAATACAAAAAATTAGTCTTAAATTCTTAAAATAGCGACGATTTTATTTTTTTTCTACCAATAAAATTTTTAATGCGCGAGATCTAATTTTAACGCGCGAAAACAAATTTGACCTTAGAACAAATAAATTTATCCGTGCATTTTCAAAACATGTATAAAGTATACAGATAAATTTATCTGTCTTGCATAAATAAGCATACAGATAAATTTATATGTGTACTTTATACGTGTTTTAAAAAAAACACAGTGTTATTTATATAGATAAATTTATTTGTGTACTTGATACATGTTTTAAAAATGTATAGATAAATTTATCTGTTTGTGTTAAATTTATTTGTATTGTAGGCGATTAGATCTCGCGCGTTAAAAATTTTGTTGGTGGATCTCGTGTGTTAAAATTTATTTTTTAAAATTTTTGATTGAAAATCCCAAAAAAATAAGACAATCTTGTGTTAAAGTCATTGCCAAGAATTAATGCTTCTAATAGAAATTGATATGAACTTTTTTGTGATGCAAAAATAAAAATAAAAATAAAAAAAAGAATATGGCATCTTCATTAATATATAGAATAGTTTTGAAAATATTCAATCCCTTTTATGTATTGACAGGCGTTGCATATATACAAGAAAAATTACAATTCACTGTGTATTGACAGACGGTGGTAGAATAGTTTGGTGGTAGAATAGTTGTGCAGGCAGTGTTACGATGGTAAAGATAGAAAAATATTTTTTATTTTTAAAAAATAAAAATTATATTTTTATTAAAATTAATTAATTTTTTATTGATTTAAAAAATATTTTTTTATTAATTTTTAATTTCACTAGTAACAAATCCCAAAAAATAAAAAAAAATATTTTTCAGAATATATTTTCTATTGAAACAAATGGAGCCTAAAATTAATTTACTGTTTTGATATAATTTTAATGTTTTAATGTAAAATGCTTTATGTTATTTTTTTAAATTTAAATAATAAAATATTTTATATTAAAGCGACGAAAACCTAAAAAGACAAACAAATTACTGACGTGGGCACCATTTGCATGTTTCGGTCCTCTCCCTCCATTCATCATCACGCTTTATAATTTTTTATTGACCATTTTGCTGTTCCAGTTAAAGAATTGAGTAAAATGTATACTGCATATTACCATTTATATTCAACTTATATGCAAGTTTAATTGAGGATAATAAATTATTGGATTATTTTATTTTATTATTTTTTTTAAAAAAAAATTTAATCATATGATAATTTTTTGGTTTTGGAATTTTCTCGTTGATACAAACCAAAAAGTAAAAAAATTAATCAAAAATTTTAAAAAATCAAAAAGATAAAGGTAAGTCAATAAAATAGATTTTTTAAAATCTATTTTCTTTTCTAGTGTTTTTTATTTTATTTTTTTGAATAATTTTTATATATTTAAAATTTTTCGTTGAGACAAACCAAAAGAAATTTGATTAAATATAAAAAAAATTGCGAAAAAATAAGCCAAATGCTCATATTATTGTGGAGTAAAAAGTAGGCTCAGAAACTTATTTTTGGGCTGTTTGTGTCTCTTTTGGTGGAGGAATGCTTGTCACCTACTTCTCTATAAGTTCCAACTCCCTATATGCTCCCCCATACCTGAGGCTTAGAGAGAAAGAGAGAGAGCGAGAGAGAAAAGAGCAAGAAAGCTGTGATCTTGATTGCGCGCTGTGTGTGTTTTGATGGAGAGGCACAAGTGTAAGCTCTGTTCTAAAGCTTTTTCCAATGGCAGAGCTTTGGGTGGTCACATGAGGTCTCACTTTGCCAACCTACCCATTCCTCCTAAGCCCATTCCCCAACAACTACTCAGCAACTATACTGAGTCAGCTTCTTCTCTTTCTTCTTCTTCTTCTTCCGAGGAAGAAGATAAAGAAGGTGAAGATAAATCTCTGGTTTACGTTTTGAGAGAGAACCCGAAGAAGAGTTTCAGGGTTGTAGATCCCGAGTCGGTCGTCCAAGACAGAGAAAGCGAAACCGAGTCACCCAGAAACCCAACTCGGCGGCGATCCAAGCGGCGGACTGTGAAGGTGGGTTTTGCAAGAAAACGCAGTTCGGCCGAGTCGGTGGCCGAGTTCGAACAGGTGAGCTCGTTCTCCGATACGTCCCCCGAAGAAGACGTTGCCCTGTGTCTCATGATGCTTTCGAGAGACGCTTGGAGTTCTGGCGGCTCAAACCAGTCGAGACCGCCGACTCATCTGACTCGGAAGAAATTCCACCGCGAAACTTGTAGAACGAGTCACGCGAAGGTCAAGAGCTGCTTCCAAGACGACGAAGATGGGTCGTCGGCGGATCGTATTTCGGATCAGAAACTCCATGAGTGCTCGATTTGTTGCAGGGTGTTTGGGTCGGGTCAAGCGCTTGGCGGGCACAAGAGATCGCACTTGATCTTAGCTTCATCGGCGGCAGCGGTTCCGAGCTCTGGGAAATTCGGTGAGAGTTCGGTGGAGAAGAAGTCGGTTAAGTTCGGTGAGAGTTTGATAGATCTTAACTTGCCGGCTCCAATGGAAGACGATGATCTTAGCCAACCAGAACCAGAGGTTTCTGCAGTCTCTGATGCAGAATTCATTAATCCTGTCAAAAATTGACACAAACGACACCGTTTATTGACACAGTTCATAGGTTAAAGTTACCAGCTTTTATTTATTTATTTATTTATTCAAGGGCATCTGTTGTGATTTGAGCGCACATTAGGCTGTTTTGGACAATTTGGTCAATTGGGTTATCTTCTCATTCCTAGATATTTCTTTCTTTTTCTTGGAATGCCTTGTAGTTGCTGGGATTTTAGTTTCATATTTTTAATTTTAATTAAAAAAAATTTTAAAAAAAGAAGAAAAACTAACTGCACAAAGCAATGTGCATATAAGAGAGTGGGATTCATAATATGTGTGTTCCATTCGTGCAAAAATACTTGACAAATTCAGAGGTATAGCCACGATCACACCAGTACCAGTTTTTATATTGTTCGATTGTAATACAATTGCTTTGAGATTTGTACAATTTATGTTTGTTAGAGAGCATTAATGCTTGGTAGTTGCTATTGTTTTAGAATCATATTTGTAATTACAACGAAAAAGACTAATTGCACGTGCCAATCTGCAAATATAATCACATACTATTTGCAAGAGAAGTGGAGCCCATGCATAATATGTAAAATTTAATTATTTGTGAGTGATTTGTGTGTTTACCTAACATTGCTAAAGTGTAATACATTGCTTTGAAATTTTCTCAATTTTGTGTTGTTAGCGTCTTATAAGAGAGCCTCTCTTTGTCACTCTCTATACATATACATGGGATTACATGTACCATTTTCATTTGTAATTTGCATTAGAAGGGGATTACTTAAAAAAATTACAAATTACTATTGTATCATTTTTTTAAATTTTTTTTAAAATTTTAATATCATTTTTAAATATTTGGGTATATATAATGGTGCCATTTTGACAATTCAGGAAGATGCTCTTAGGCCTTGGTTGATAATTTTGGTTTTTTTTTTTGTTAAAATGACCAAAATATTAAGATTGCCTCTTTGGCAAAAAAAAATAAAAAGCGAAAAAGTTCAATCAAAACACAAATTTTTAAAATATTTTATTTAAATTTTTATCACTTTTAAAATATAATAATACTCTATATTTATAACTTATTAGTATTACTACCAACTATATATAATTGTTAATAAATAATTTATTACTATTACTACCAACTATATATAATTGTTAATAAGGGTAAAATTATCTAATTTGAACAAAAAAATAAAAAAATTAACTTTTTATTTAAACAAGCAACTTCAAAAAAATAAGTTAAGTATTTTAGCTAAAACCCAAAAAAAAAAAAAAAACTAATTTTTAAGTTAGTTCACAACAGGAACCTTAGTCTCAGCAATGCCAAACACTTTCCGTGTGTTGTATTTATATTTGTGAGTAGAATAGTTTATTTATTTATTTATTTTATTTTTATTTTTAGTATTTTTTTTCTATTTAGTTAAAATATTATATATTTTTCATAAAAATGTGTCAGAAATAAATTTTTGTCAAAATTTATTTTTTTTTAAAAACAAAAATGCTCAAAAAATTAATATGTTAGATTTTATGTTATTTATTTTTGTTTTTAGTAATTTTTTAGTCAAATTTTTTAAAAATTTCTGATTCCTTACATTAAACTGACCAAGAAAGATAAAGATCTTGTAACTAAAAAGTTTTAAAAATAAGAAAAAAATCCAAAAATTGAAGTACTGTTTGTAAGCTGAGCTTTGTGGGGGCAGAAGTTGCATGACCTATTAATAGCACCAAAAGTGCTCAATTTTGTTAGCATGTTCTGCGCTTCTTTCCAGCTGTTCTTTGTGAAATATGTTCTTTTAACGTTACGGTGATAATATTTAGCCTGTGTTTGGATTAAATTTTTTAAATAATTTTTAAATTTTTGATTTTTTTATAAAAAATAAATATTAAATTATGTAAAAAAAATAAAAAAAAGTGAAAAAAAACCTAGTTAGCCCAAATTAGTTGGCATTTTTTTTACTTTTAAGCTAAAAAACTTGAAAAAAAGCTAACCCAAACGGAGGCTTAGTGATTATATTTAAGTATTATATAATATGATATTTTATGTGTAATATTTATATTATTATGTGATTTTATTATTTATTTTGAAACACTACATTATATTATGTAGTACTTAAATATAATCATCAAAATATAATCACTATAGTATTATTGTTGAAATATAATCTTATACTTTTTATTATAATTATATAAATTGTTATGCTAACCACAAATTTTATTTTCAATATTAATATATTTTTAGAAATAAAACCTATTATTTTTATAAATATTAATATATTTTATATAAATATTAATATATTATATATCCATTAATAACTGCCCATGAATGATTGGTGGTTAGCATTTTTCTTGGATAAAAGAAGTTCGATATTTTGTGTCTCATCATTGCCCTGTCTTCTCCTGACTGAGGAATGGGGAAGTAGTTATCTTTTTTTCTCAGAATCTTTTATTTGAAAAGCCTCAAAAGTGGATATTTGATTTGGTGTTTGTTTTTGAATTAATTTTTTTTAAGTTTTTTAATTATTTATTTGTTTTTATAAAATAAAAAAATATAAAAAAAATCAACTTAAGCCAAATTAATAGGCTTTTTAAAACAACTTCAATAAAAAAACCTTTCAAAAAAATATAAGCCAAATATAGACAGTTAGCAAAATCAGCCCTCCCGTTTGGGAGTTTTAAATATTTTATCGATTTTTCTCATTCGAAACAACTTGATTTTTTTTAAATATTAAAAAATTCAGTAAAAAAATTATCCAAATAAGCCAATAAGTTACAAATAAAGGCCCTGTTTGGGCTAAAATGCTTTCTGAATTTTTAGCTTATAATTCATTAAAAACCCAGTAAATATATTGTTTGGACTAAGAATTAAGCCCGTGTTTAATGGCTTATTGGCTTTTAGCTAAAAGCCATGGAAATTCTTTGATGCTTATTACCCTATTAAAATTTTGTTCTTACCATATACCAAAATTGTAATAAAGTACATCGATTTAATTGAGGTCAATTTTGTAATTTTATTAAAATAAGCATATAAGAAAATGACTAATTTTTTTCCCAGAGCACCACCAATTCATTTAAGTTAACAAAAAAGTCAATTATCCCAAACACAATTATCTTATTTTATTTTTGTTTATTTTTTTAATAAGCAAGCCAATAAACAACTATCCCGAACGGGTTATGTTACTTATTTTTTTAAGTAAAATTTTATCATTTTTTGATTAAAATATTTTAATTATTCAGTTTCTTACAACCGGTTAAAATAAAAAAAATTGAACTTAAAATTCTAAGAATTAAAAAAGATAAAAATTAACAAAAATAGACTAAAATATTTATGGTGAAGATTCAAGCCTTTTATTTATTGAAAAAAATAATAATTAAAAAATCGATGACCTTGAAATGATCGAATAGTAGTAGCTGTTCTCGTGCAACTACACCTCATATCGAAAAATCAGGCATACTTCTTAAATACTTGTATGAATGAAATAAATGTTTTTTCCTTTTTTCTATTGTTTTTAAATTTATGCAAATGTGACTGGTGTGATTCTAAGGGCATTTTAGTCCAAAAAATTATGTGCAAATGAAAAAAACCATACAAAGTCTAAACAAAATAATATGAATAAATTGAGGGTTAATTGTTTAGAATAAGAAAATTTTAAAATACTATTATCACAATGATTTTTAATGAATACAAATAAAGGGACAATATTTTTGACAGAGGAAATTCCATGCCCTACTCAGTCTGGATTTATTTTATTCCCCCAACCGTTAACATTTGTCAATTATTAGAAAAGAATAGATAAATTTATCTAGTTATCTAATATTTATCAATATTAAAAATAAATAAATAAATTTATCTGTTTAGCAAATTATACTTGTTTCACAAAATAGATAAATTTATCTGTTACTCGTTGTTTAATATTTGTTAATGATAGAAAAAAATGACAGATAAACTTATCTGTATGTATTATATATAAATTTATCTGTTTGTGTTAAATTTATCTGTATTGTAGGTAATTAAACCTCACGCGTTAAAATTTTTGTTGATGAATTTTACGCGTTAAAACTTATTTTTTTAGATTTTTGGCTAAAAATCCCATAAAAAAATTAAAAATATTATTATCACAATGATTTTTAATGAATAAAAATAAAGGAACAATATTTTTGACACAGGAAATTTCATGCCCTAATCAGTCTGGATTTATTTCCTTCACCAACAGTTAAAAATTTCCATTTATTCATAATTAGATCATGAAATTATTATTTTTTAGTAAAACGAAGATGGACGGATCTAGTATGGACCGTAACTAGGTCCATGGGCCTTAGAGGAAACAACTCATTCAAAGTGGGCATGGTTCACAATCACATCATAATTAGTTTCGAGGTCGCATAAGTTATTTTTTAGAATCGAGCTTAGAAATATTAATGAAAGTAACGTAATTGAGTTCATGAGCATTAACAAGAGTAGCGTGACCAAATTCAAGAGTATTAATAAAGTGACATAGCCAAGCTCATGAGTATTAACGATGACTTGACAAATCTTACTAATTCCAAGCAAATTTACTATTAAACTCTACTTTCGAAAAATTATGTACTCGACGACTACATGATAAAGCTACTAATGGAATTTGACTAACTATTACATTAAAAAGGTCAACTTTAAACCCCTTATATAAGTAATACTTTAACTTTGTTGAAATATATACAATTTTAGTTTTTCTCTCCAAGTTGAACCTTAATTTTTTTTACTTAAAAGACATTAACTTAAGCATAAAATTTTCGACAATTATCGCTCACTAGTCCACTTTTTTTTTTTATCACTTGGAGTCTCCAAATAATTAATTCTTTTCCATTTTACTTTCTCTTACATATTAACTCTTGTACATTAAATTTCAAACTAGAAACTTTATCTATTTAAAGATAACATCTTAGGCCTTGTTTGTTTTGAAGAATTAAGAAATGGAGGATTGAACTAATAGATAAGCTTGACTCACACAAAATTTGTTATCCTCTTGGTATTAGCCCTGTTTGGGTAACACGGCTTATTGACTTGTTTAGCTTACAAGACAAATAAGTCAAATTTTAAACTAATAAACTAATAAATTAATAAGCTAAATAAGTTAAAAATTACTCAAACAAAGTAACTTATTTAAGCAAATAAGCCAAAATAAGTCAAAAATAAACCAAATAAAATGGCTTATTTGTGTCACCCAAACAAAGTGGCTTATTTGTGTTTTGGCTTATAAATTAATAAGTAAATAAGCTGGTCACCCAAACAGTGCCATTATAATTTTCTCGTTTGTAATGAATAAGTTGTTAATATTTTATTTATGATATTAATAATACTAGGGTCCCCTTAATATTATTAGTACCGACACCAAATCATTTTTTCTCTTTATTTAACAGTTAAAAATAGTTCTACAACTCTTATCATATTTTTTTTTATTTCACTTGAGTATTATTAATCATTTTATCCTATTTAATTCTATTCGAAATAATATATGAGTCCGGAATTAAAAGTCAGATATCACTCCCTTGGACAAATTAGCGTGAAGCTTCTAATGATTTTTGTTATTTTTTTTTCTTTAGCTTCTTTATATTAAAGCATTTATCATACTTTCTGCTTTTATTTATAAATTAAAAATAATTTGTAAAAAATTATTTTGAAACTTTTACATCCACGTTTTAATCATTACACCCACACAATGAAAATATTCTCCATCAGGACCATCGCAGCCGTTAAAACTAATTGCCATTGACCTGTCATTGGCCTGTATTGCTCGTCTTGGTTAAACTTACCCCAAGACTTCTCACCTTTCAATAAATATTTCTTATGATTTCATCTTGTGAGTTATGGATAGGCCCAGCATTATTGTAGTGTGGGACATATTTTTTAAATTATAAATATTTTATTTTTATATTTCAAACTCAAATTTAAATTTAATGTAAACAATATATAGACATAATTATTATAAACTATCAACAAAAATTCATTGATATAGAAGTTGGAGAATTAAAAAATTTAATAAATTCCACGTTACAAAAATTTAGCAACACAACAAAAGTTTCACAAGTCACAGCAATTCAGCAAAAATTTCACAAGTCACAACTGATAAATGCATCAAATTAAATAAGTAAAATAAAAATTAAATACATTTTATTTTTGTATCAGACCTAGTTTTCCAAATAAAAAATTCATAAATTAGATTTAGGGTCCCATAAAATATAAAAATTAGAAAATTTTTTTGCTTCTAATCTAGTAGCTGGGCGAGCACTTAGACGAGCGGCGACGCGGTGACTAGAGGCGAGCGGCGACATGAGGCAAGAGGCGGCGATGAATTTCTGATTGCGACGGGCCTTGTTGCCAATGATGGAGCCAATGCATGCTCAGAGGGAGCATGTGTCTTCTCTTACTTTTCTGTATGCATACTATTATTTATAAAAAAATAAAACCATGTATATGCATTCATAAAATTTGTTTAATATCCCTCATAAATATAAAACTATTCTATTATTTTAAATTTTTACAGAAGTATTTGCAACCAATGGTCTTGAAATAACAATTTTTAAAAGATAATTCTTTTAAAACTTTTACTTGGTTAGGATTTTTATTCGATTTTTTTAACTACAAACTTTATTCATTTGTTATTCATGAAAAAAATTTAATATACACAAAAATGTCATTTGTTACTGAAATATTATATAAATATTATAATATTCTTTAAAAAAATTATAATATTTTAATTAGTTTTATCAATATGTTTTTTACACAAAATAAACAAATATAAAAGTTATGTCTTAATTGTCACAAATTTTTGTAAAAATATAAGATTACAAATTTTTATACTTGTTAATAATTGTTTATGTTTTAGCAATATTCTATTTTTATTAATTAGAATTTTTTTTTAAGATTTTAAGTTGATTAGTGTCATCTCTAAATTAGATTTTTGGTTCCATCATTGCTTTTGGTGGCAACGACTGAAAAAGTTAAAAACCTTAGTAACTCTTGTTGTGTTGGACTCTCACATGAGTAAAATAGAAAGATGATTGAGAATGAGTGATTTTCTCTTTTATTTTAGGAGTCAAAATGTAAATCCAATGGGTAAAAATATAAATTCAATGAGGGCATAGTTATTATATTTTAAAATATAAATAAGTAAAATTAAAAAAATTCAAAATGTCAGCCCCTGCGCCCTCACGTCTCTCCCGCCTTAGATAGGCACACAACACTGTACCTAAAGTCTTATAAAAAAATTATTTATATAAAATTTAATTTAATTAAATATTGATATATATATATATATATATATATATGTGTGTGTGTGTGTGTGTGTGTGTGAATAAATTATATTAAAAAAAATAAATTAGGTTATCTATTTTATAATAAAAATTGATTTTTTTTTCATATACCTATTTATGTTCAGTCAAGTCAAGTTGAATTTTTACATAAATAATCATTTAAAAAAAACAAAACAAAACACTTTGGTGTTAATTTGGTAGGTCCTATAAAAATTATTTACATAAAAATTTAATTTGTTTGAATATTGATAGGTATATAAATAAGTTAAATTTTATTTAACAAAATATATTAAATTATATTTTTTAAAAAATAAAAAATAATTTTTCATGTACCTATTTTATTAAGTGTAAAGTCCTTGAAAGTATTTTTTTTTAAAAAAAATTTACGCTTGCAATCCCAAAGGTATGAGGGGATTTTAATAATGCTAGGAACACTAAAAAAACGTGCTTAAAAATACACTAGCTACATACATATTTTGGTGGGTTCTACCATCACTTGGTGTGGATTTAATTATACTTGTGAGTAATTTATATATATTTTTAGTACACTTTTTAGTTTACATATCACTTTTTAAAAAGAAAAATATTTTATGATCTATTACTCTTGTGAGTAATCTATTACTCTTGTAACATTCAGATGAGTTTTTAGGTTTTTGCTATTAATTTAGTAATACGTTAGAATTTTTTCAAACATATACAATTTCTGTTACGAGTTATAATTAATTTTTTTTATAAATTTTAAATACTTAGAACTTCTGCTACAAGTTACAATCTATAAATTATTAATTTAAATAATACTAAATAGCACCTATATTTGCCGAGAGTATTTGCAGCAGATATTAGCAAACCTATTACTGTTAGATCAACACTCATCAAATAAAAACAAATTACAGTCATAGCTGAGCCACTAATAAAATCAATGGAAGCTAATTTGACAAATAAACTTGGTGATTTTATCATAAATCCTACTTATTAAATTTATTTAAGAATAAGTATAATCTAAATATTAATAACTTAATAAGTCTTGTATGGACTATTCCTAAAATATCTTTAATATACCATAAAAGGAAGATAAATAAAGGAGAGAGAGAGAGAGAGCTTAGTTTATGTTTTTAAGTTTTAAAATTGCGTAACTTTTTTTATATATATTTTGTAATAATATTTATATTGTTTTACTTGGTTTATTGAGATTTATAAAATAAGATCCATGTTAAATATGAAACTAAAAAATAAATAAAAAATCTTATTTTTTCGAAGTAAAAATGAGAAAATTTTATATTTTTTAAACTAATAAATTTTTAAAAATGTGACAAATCAAATAGAGAAGCAAGCAAAACGATAAAGTTTTTATTATGTTGTGATTCTAACTATTTTTTAGATATTAATTACTTAGAAGAATAAAAAAATCTCACTATATTTAATGAGAAAATGAGAAATTTCTTGTTTTAAAAAAGAATATATGAGATTTCTCATTTCTCACTTCTAAAGTGAGAAATTCAAAATCTTTTTTTTTAAAACTAGTCAATAGTAAATATGAGGCAAATTACAATAGTAAAGCAAATACTGAGAATTTTTATTAGATGGCAATTTTATCTAATTTTTAATAATTAATTAGTCAAATATATAAAAATTTTAATTTTATTTAATGAGAAAATGTAAAATTTATCATTTCAAAAAAAAATGAGAAATTGAATCTAGAAGTTGGGATATGGGAAGAATTTAATTTTTATATTAAAAAAATTACAGATAATAATCCACATCTAATCACAGTATAAATGAAAATAAGAAGGACTAAAAGAATCAACATCACTGATTAAATTTAAAATTAGAACCTAAAAGAATTGTCAATTAATTAGTAAGATTTAACCCTAAAGAAGTATAAAAAATAATACCTCTGACCCCTCACTAATTAATCCAATAAACGTAGCTCATTGTTAAAATCTGAAAAATAAGTTTTATAGTAAGATTTAAAGTTGACGTTTTTGTAATATAATATGCATCTTGCATGATTTTTTAAAATTTTTGGTTGCACTAATTTTGCAAAAAATGAAGAAAAAAAATGCTTCATTCTTTAATTTCAGAAAAATTTATCTATTAGTGAAATTTCTACCGACAGTCAAATGTATCTGTGAGTAAATTTTTATTAAATTTTATTCATTTTTTACTTGAAATTTACTTTTTAGTTGTACTAATTTTGCAAAAAAATCTATTTTGGTTATTAATTCTAAGAAATAATTATACAATAAAATTTGCTTGAAGCTAAAAGATAAATTTCTCTCTTTGATTATTTTTGAAAAACTTATTTTTGGATTTTAAATTTATTAAATGAAATAAGTTTTAAAATTTATTTTGCGTAAATTTTAGATACATATGTAGTTCGTATTGCGAGAAAGTTTTTTAAGAATTTTAGGTGTTAATTTCTTGTATAACTTTTATCTCTCAAATAAAAAAAATTAAATTATAAATATCTGTGATAATTCTAATCAATGTGGTGAATTTTAAGGGAAAAAATTATAATTTCTTTCTCATTAATTATCCGTTTTTTAAAAGATAAATTGCATTTCTTTAGAGTGAAATTTATTTATCCATGATGGATACAAGAAGTTTTAAAATAAAATTTATCGGCTTTTTTTAAAAGAAAATTTGGTATTCCATCATCATGACTCTTATTTAATAAATCTAAAAAATCCAATTTCCAAAAACTTAATTTTATTTTTAAAAAACTTATTGTTGGGAGAATTTCCAACGCCGACATAAAATCCATGCTCGGGGATCCAGAAAATACATCTTTATTAAACTTTCAA
>JAOTRH010452268.1:5592-30252 GCA_034768845.1 Heliamphora exappendiculata | reverse complement strand
TTTTTAGTATTTAATTTTATTTTTAATAAAATTAATTTTTTATTTTATGAGAATTTTTATAAGCAATGTATGTATATCATTTCTTTAATGTTATGCATAGATGTCCAATATTTTATACAACATTTAATCTGATGTGTAGAGTATAGCTTATACACAGAAGATCAAATTTTAAGTTTTTGCAGAATATAAGTTTTATGTTCAAAATTTAGATGGAAATAGACGTACTATCGGTACGACTGTAGTACAGAGTTTTAGTAGGTCTGTCTCGGTTACAGGAAACAAATACTAGCGTCGTCTATTGTTCTAACTCTCTGTGCAAGTACACTTTGTGTGTATTGAATTGGACACATTAGGGTAATTAATTTTACACTGACTATATAAATTAATTCGCACTCCAAGTTTATTATGAATTGTGCTTATACTCTTAATCTTGAAATAATTATTGATTTGCGTATATTTAATATTCATTGTTTTGATTCATTAGAGGGTGTGATCATATATGGGTCTATATTCTAGATAAGTTAGATAGCGGTATTATTTATATGGTGAATATTAATTATTGACAAAATCCACGTCTCAAAATATTGGGATTGATGATATCCCCTTAATGAAACTTATAAGTTTTGACAAGACCAAACCCTATAGGTGGATTTGATTATCCAACAGTTAAATAAGTTAAGCAGAATGGCTTAAGGAATTTTAAGATGCTGATTAGATTAAATTATCAGTAATTAAATTTAATTGACATGTATCGAGAATCTTAACGTGGGGAGAAATGTTAAACATTTAATAACAGAAGCTCAATGCGAGATGGTCTTGAGATTATGGGTTAGAGTGCAATTATAGTTCTTCAGTGGTATGAACTGTAATTTAATATTTTTTGAAAATTGCAGAAACCACTACTAGTATTTTATAATTGCAGATACCGCTATGAGATTTGCTTAATTGCAGAAATTGCTGTTGGATGTCTGTATTTTACTGAAAGTCTTACTCATAATTACTCCATAGGTCCCTACTATAGCCCTAAAAATATGCGGGTAGGCTGAACCAGTTTCATAACTTGTCTTTCAAGACTAAAGCTGTCCAGGTTCTGCCAGTACGAATTCTTGATAGATTGTAACTCACACTATATTTAAGAATCGTATAAGAAAATACAGTAGAAGGTCTGACGGGAGTTTTAACTCGGGAACAAAAACGTAGTTGAAAATTTGACCGTAAAAATGTATTCTTCTAAATTAATTTTGGTTGTACGGGTTTTATTTTGATCGTTCGATTCAAAAGTTTTATCTGTAGCCCGTTTCGATGTTTGCCCATTCAATTAATTTTTTACCGAAAATTGTTCGTAAAAATAATGATCTTAACAGTTTTGCCTTCAACAATTAGTATTAGAGCCATTTTATTTTTTATTTTTGATTAACGGGGTCTGATAGTTTTAGAACTATGCTAACTTGATTTTGCAGGCGTTCTAATTCCGATTTTATGATCGTCATTTAATTTTATGTTTGATTGTATGATTTTGAATGATGATTATTATTTTTAATTACAGGAGTTGACCGTGATAGATCGAATGTGAGCATTCAGAACATAGGATCGATGCAATAGCTAGTTTTTATTTTTAAAATATCTATTTAGATTATATAAGAACATGTTGAACATATCAAATAACACGAAGAACAACGGCAACACTGGCGGTGGTTCGAGTTTTTACAGGTCACAGATCGCGATAAGTTTTTAATGGTTTTAAAAAAAAATTTCGATGAGTTTTTTGCGGTATTTATGCATTAAGAATAGCATAAAAGATAAGTCAAAAATAGCAAAAAAAAAAATCACCAAAACAACCCGATTTTGGCAGCTTTGCCGGCAACGGTTCGACAGCGATTTTGATAACTTTTTGGGCCAATCTTGGGACTATGTTTTGAGAAATTTTTTAGGCTTAAAATAGCAGCAAACATACCTTAAATTACTATCTAAGAATAAAAAAAAAGGGCCAAACAGTGTACAAATAGCCAGCAAAATAGGAGGCATTTTGGCAGCAGCGGTGGCGCTGGTCGGGGCTATTTTTTAGGCAATTTTCAAAATAATAGGTTGCTGGATATTTGAGTTATTTATTCAAAAAAAAAAAACCAGAACCAAAGAACCATCGAAAAAAGCCCAAACGGGTGGCGGCACACAAGGGGTGACGACAGCAGGTTCAGACTGTTTTTCTGGCAGTGTTTTAGGTTATTTTCGAGTAAATTTTTTGATAGAGAAATTTTATATTTTGAGATCTTTCCATCAATAAAAAGAATCTCAAAAACAAAGTTCGAATCAGGCCGAAATGGCCTCGAAAAGTTGGCGGCGCAGTAATGTTGCGGGTAGCAGCGTTTTTTGTGGTTCAAGCAATTCTTTTGGCCATTTTTGGGCTGTTCTCAAGAAATTTTTTTGACAATTTTTTTTTATTTTTAGAGCTTTCCAACAGTATATAACTTATTGGAAATGAAGTTCGAATGAGGCGACAAAAGCTGCCTAAATATGGCAGCAAGGTGGTGCCGACGATGGCTGGTGGTGGCTGACGCCTTTCTCTCTCCCAGAGCTAGTTTTGATCGATATTTTGATATATACAAGACTGATATATGATATGATTATATATCATATTATATTAGGGAAGCCTAATGTAACCAGGACACGGGAATCAGAGACGAAAGAAGATTATTACAGTTTATCCTCTACGGGAGACTAAAACGCTTCAGCGTTTTACTTGGATCATAAAATCGAGATATATGTATCATGTTTATATATATATGAATTGCGTATATGATTGCATATCTATTTTATTTATCCTATTAATTTAATTAATTATTATTTCAATCTCTCATACACTACAACTAATTGAATTGAATAACACATCTAATTTATCATATAAGAGAAAATTTTCTTTTTTAATGAACCAAATATTCCTTTGGCACTTACACTTGGGTCATATTAATCTATAAAGGATAAACAGACTAGTAGAAGATAGACTTTTGAGTTCATTAGAAGTTGATGCACTTTCAGTCTATGAATCCTACTTAGAGAGTAAGATGACCAAGAGGCCCTTTTTTATGAAAGGCTAAAGAGTTAAAGAACCGTTAGAATTGGTTTATTCTGATGTGTGTGGCTCTATGACAATCTAGACTAGAGGTTGTTTTGAGTACTTCATCAATTTTATTGATGACTATTCAAGGTATGAATACATTTATTTGATGTACCGTAAGTCCGAATGCTTTGAAAAATTTAAAGAATTTAAGGCAAAAGCGGATAAGTATCAAATTACTACGATCTGACCATGGTGGAGAATACATCTTTGGAGAGTTTAGGAACTATGACGCCCCGTCCTCCGGCTACGTCGGGACATAAATAAATATAAATAAAATGATATTCTAGCCATTCATTCATATTTTCATATGTTAATTATTACATCATAAAGGAGTTCTGAACTGATTAAAAATAAATAACGATTACAGTTTCACCAAGAATTTTAAAGATATTATAAAAGTTACAAGAAACTGAAACAAAAGAACAAAAATAAAGGTATTGAATTCTTAAAACACATCAGCGGGGTCCACACGCTCATGAAACTCACCCTGCTCTTCAAATTCCTCTTCTCCCTCTGGGACGACTTTCTCCAAGAGCTCCTCTTCACCTGTGGCACGAATGCATGAGCCAAAGTCCAGAAACAAAACACTCTAACCTTCTAACTAATCTCACGGCACACAGTATTCTACAACGCATATCATATAACACTCAATACAATTTATAGTCAAAGAGATAGACAAATTTATGGTAGGATAGCAGATAAGACACTAAACATGCGTATAAGAGATGCCGTGTATGCAATGCAGATGCCCAACCCGACGTACTCCTAGATTATAACAACAATTCTACATCGGGAATCACTAGAGTAGACTTTTATGGGTATTTGATCACCAAAGCCATCATCGCGCCTTGTTGAAAATAGTAAATGCTTCACTAAGCTTCATGCCACAGCTATTTTACTCAATGCTAATGGCGTGGGGTCCGCGTCATACTCCAGAGCAACCAAATTCAATAATCATCCATCCTCTAGACCAACAATTTCAATAATCAATCAATCAATAATAAAATAAGCGATTTGTCTCACCTTAAGATTCGTGATGTCTCTGCCAGTGTCAACCCAAAGTCTAAGCCATCAAAATTAAAATACTAGCGACGAACCTGTGGTGCCCAGCAATATTCATGATAAATTATTTCAAACAATAGAGACGAACCCATGGTGTATAAACTAATTTTGTAACACCGAGGATGAACCCAGGGTGTACAAGGGGAATATATCCTAAAATATTTACAAAAATGGCAACTAAGGATGCCCTAGATTTAGAACTAAGAAGAACAATTCAATACCGCTCATGCCAACAATAATGTACACAGATGGACTCTAATATGCCATGATGCAAATGACAATGTCTATGATGTATAATATGAATCTCAAGTACAACTATCTACAGTATGGCATCAACTGACATGGCAAAGTTTATGGTATAACTCACTAAGTATAAGATACAAGTATGTGAAGTACAAGCTACAATTCTCAAGATACAATTCAAACTTGATAGCATGAGTTCTAAATCATCATACATTTACTTAAAAGTACTAATCAACTAATTCAAATCAATCATTATATAAAACTCGAGTCTCATAGCAAAGGATACTTAAATCACACTTAGCAACTTTTAAGGCCAAAATCGAGTATTAAATTAAAAGGGTTGACAAGGTTTTGGGATATCTAGACTTGGAATCAAGTTATGGTTTTTAAACACCATTTAAATAACAATATTTTCTACAACTCTTATGTATAACACTAAGGTCAAAACCCAAGAAAAATGGGTGAATAAAGCATCCTTAGAGAAAACGGTTCACCACTTTCTTCAAAATTTTACCAAAAATATGCTTTTGTTGATCTCAATTTTGGGGTATCCTATCAAGTTAAAATGAGCCCATTTTTGGATATGTTCTACTTTAGCATGTCCCCTACAAGTTTTATGTTTAGTGTTAAGGGTAGTTGTTTGGAACAAGTTAGAGTGTTTGGCCATTTTAGAAAATTGGTTCTGTTAGCCGCTAAACCTCAGCAAAGCTGATTTTGGACAAAGGGTTTGAAACAGTTTTAAGGGACTTTTTCGAGGCATCTAGGTTTGATTTTTAGACAAAAAGTAGTTCAATAGGTTAGCTACAATGTTCATTTAGAACACGTTTGGAATAGGTCACTAAACATGGGGGTTTTGGGCTACACACAAATATGTGAAAGATGTATTCTTTGAGGACTGAAACACAATAGAGAGTTTCAAAGGGGTTTTAACTTATCAACAATCACTATTACGAGCTCCGTTTTGGTGGGATATTAGATAAATATGTTATCTACAACTTTTATATTTTGACCAAAGTTCGGATCTCATTGTAAGCTTGGGGTTTTAGGTCGGTAGTGTTGACTGGTCGAAAAACGGCACACTTTGGTAAAATTGCAATCTCTTGAGTTCTACTCACTAAAATGCGTTGAAACAAACTTTGGATGAAAGATAACACAAAAATATAAATCTAGACATAAATAACATGCTTAGATCAATTTTCTGTGTTATGGCGTTCCAAAGTTATGGCGTTCCAAATTTTAGGGCAAAAACATCAAAGTTCTCAAAATCAAGTCTCTTTATGTTCAAGGCTCCTACTTATGATATGTTAAGTTTTGTTCTATTTCTTTGCATTATTGTATTTTAGACATAAATGTCAAGGTTTCATCACACTTCTAAGTCATCAAACTCAAAAATAACAATACACAACAACATCTCATATTATCTAAAAACACAACAGCCCCTAATTCTCTACTACGACGCCTTTTCGATTTGTTTCCGGTCCTTGATTTTTAAAGTGTTTAAAGATATGAGTTGAGGGATATTTTGAGTGATATTAGACATAAGATTTAAAAGTTTTACTTACATGTTTGAAAGATCAAATGAGGGTGGATGGTGGATTAGGATTTAACTTTAGAAAAGCTTCATTGATTCCGTCTTCTTTTCCTTCTTTTTCCTTCTTTTTCTCCCTCAAACTTGTACAACAATTTAAGAATACTCAAATCTGGTTTTCACTCTCTATATGGACAAAAAATGAAGAGGAGAGGGAGGGTGTTTGGCTTAGTTTATATAGAAAAAAGCTATGGAACACAATGATGAAAATTAAGTCCTTTTTCTCCTTTTTCTTCCACATCACATGGGTTCATTTAATTTGGTGCTAGTTTTGAGGGAACATATCATATCAAGGGAAGGGAATACAGCTGGGGGATTAGTTTGGGGGATAAAAATCTGACCCCACATCAATCAAGGAGTTTTGCATTGGTTTGCATACCCTTTTGTGCAAGAAAATATTTTAAAAGTTAATTTGATGTATCTTTTTGGTATCTTTTCCAACTGAAACTCAATATTTTAGTATATTTATGATAGATTTAGTATTTTTATGAATTATCACAGTTTTCATAACAATTGATTCAATAGATGTAGTCTTTTAAGTCAAATTAAGCTAGTTTGACAATATTGGGCTTTTTGACTTATTTTAGTGTGTATGAACTTTAAGAATGATTTTTTTGCTTTTGTTAGCCTATAATATTATATTATTATGTATATTACTTGTTCAACAAGTGTTGAATCATCATAATGCTTGGTTAGACATCTTTCTCATCTTTTTAAGCTTAAAGAAAAGCAAAAAGTTACTTTTTGCACAACTATCAAGTTGGTCGGCCATTAAGGGGTATGTTTGTCATTTTTGATGTTATTTTGTCTTTTGATACTTAATTTTTCTTAAATCCTTAATTTAGGGCGTCTATGTATCATAACTTGGATTTTTAGACTTTTTGCTGTACTAACAATTGATTCAATAGATGTAATCTTTTAAGTCAAATTAAGCTAGTTTGACAATATAGGGCTTTTAAACTTACTTTAGTGTGTATGAATTTCAAGAATAATTTTTTTTCTTTTGTTAGCCTATAATATTATATTATTATGTATATTACTTGTTGAACAAGTGTTGAATCATCAGAATACTTGATTGGACATATTTATAATCTTTTTAAGCTTAAAGAAAAGAAAAAAGTTACTTTTTTCACAACTCTCAAGGTGGTCAGCCACTAAGGGGTATGTTTGTTATTTTCAATGTTATTTTGTCTTTTGATACTTAATTGTACTTAAATCCTTGATTTAAGGTATCAATGTATCAAAACCTGGGTTTTTTAGATTTTTTGTTGTACTATGAGCAAAATAGTTATTTTACCATAATTATGAAAATTTTTAATTTTTAAATATTATATTTCATGTTATTTACTTAATTTAGAATGTTCGGAGACTATCCGGGTGTTAAGGTCTTGTTACCCGAGTTTTGGACCTCTTCAGAGTTTCTGGGCTAAACTTAGGGTTTTCGAGTCAAGTCATGGTTTTGAACTTTTTCTGTGCTCTATGGCCTCGTGGGCTATCCATCACTAATACTTAGGACTTGGGTTGGGTCTTCACACGGGTCATCATTAACTGGGCTTGTGAGACCCTGACCGGGTTGATTTTGGAAATGATTTAAGTATTGATGGTGTAGGAATTAACGCTCGGTCTGGGTGATGTTTCAAGTGACTATTTGGGCTTGGATACAGATGTGTGTGAAATATATGTTCCGATTATCACCCAGCAATGACCGCTCGAGCGGTGGTGTGGCAAAGATGTATGCCTGCAGGGGTCCGCTCAAGCGTGCCCTGAGCGCTCGAGCGGTGGAGGCTCGGCGTGAGATTCTATTATTATGCGTGTTTTTATGCATGTTCGGGTTTAAAGATGCATGTGGGGTTGGTCTCCTTGGCTGTTGGGTGTTGTGGTGCGAAAAAAAGAAGATATTTTTGTGGCCTATAAATATCTAGAATTAGATATTTTCAAAAGATATTTTCATAACATACAAGCTAAGTTTTCTTTTTTCAAACGAAACGCTCTACCTTCTCTCTAACTTCTTGGGGGCCCAGGGCTCGATTTTTGATGATCCAACAACAGATTCTTAGTATTCTCGTGGTGAGCTACGCTTTCATCTGGATAGAATTTCATTACAACGAAGTTCATTTTTGCACGTGGATTGAGGTATCGAGCTTTTAGCTCAACGAGGTAGGATCCTAGACTATGTTATCTTTAAAGGGTACTACATGCAATTATATCTATTTTGATCAATTAAAAATGCATGAACAATCGATTTATGTTTCGTTAAACCAAGTTTTGGTTCAAAAAGGCATTTGCGTTGATTTCGGTTAGATGAAAACGGGTTTTGAAATGTGTCTTTCAAGGTTTTGTGATAGTTTTGGGTTTGGGTATATCCGAGGGTGTCAAAAAGGTGTTTAGAGGCTTTAATTTGAGGTTGAGATGGTGGTTCGTGAGTGTTTGAAAGTTTGGGGGCTTGAAAATCAAAAATAGAAAAAATTTGAGTTTTTCTCTGGTGGTAGCTCACTCGAGCGCCCAACAGTTTGGGGGCTTGAAAATCAAAAATAGGAAAATTTTGAGTTTTTCTCGGGTGGTAGCTCACTCAAGCGCCCGACGTCTGCTCGAAGGGACTCATTGTGCAGGACCGTTTGGTTTTGATCATATCTCCCTCATTCAGACTCGGAATTGGGTCGTTCTTATACTCAAATTGAAGCTCCAGAAGTCTTCTTTCCAATGACACCTCTATAACAATAAAATCCTTTTTGTAGAAACATTTATGACCAAAAGAGTGAGGGTATGCCAAAATATATTAACTGTTTTTCACCCGTTTTTGACCGAATGTGTTGGAAAAGGTTATTTTTCATCCTTTGTAGAATTTTTTTTATCACACTTCATGTTCCTTGGGAGTTTATTTGTGGGTGTTTCACGTGACCTGGGTGTCGGGACGTGATAGTGACGATTGGCCAGTTACGCTACATGCAGTTGTATGCTTTTTCACCGGTTGAAATGCTTATATATCATGTTTTGTGCTTAAACCTTGTTTACTCGGATAAAAGCATGTTTTTTTCTTTTCTTGGTTTACTACATGATATGAATTGTGGATATCTCTGGTTTTCAAATGGTGGTTTTGAAAATGGTAGATTTGTGAAAATCTCGACAAATTGTGTTTTGGAGGTTTGGAGCTCACCCTTGGAGTTGAGTCTCAGTTTTGGAAACGCTTTGTTGAAAATGGAGAAAATTATTTTAAAAATATTTGTTTGATCTCCATGTTAATGGATAGATCTATGTTTTGTTTGATCTCCATGTTGATGAATGGATTTTGATCTCCATGTTGATGGATGGATCTTTATACATGTTTAATGTATAAATGTGAAAACATTTTAGTTTTATGAAATGATTCTCTAGATGTACCAGGATAGCGGGTATTTGGCACGAGTTGCCCTCGGTGGAAGTCTAGAACGTGCACAGAGAAGGTACCTTTTTTCTTCAGGATAGTTCCCATAAAGAAGGTGGTAGGTGCATCTGTCCTTCGATTTTAGTCCGTAAAGTCAACAGTTACGTTGTGGTGCTCCGTATAGAACTTGTCATTACCTAACCAGTCCTAAGATATTTAGGGATTGGGTAATGGGAAAGAGTTTATAGTTGCTACCGTTGTCTCTTTGTGATAGAGTCGGTACATAGGAATCATTTTATCTTTTCTCCTCGACAGTGTGGCCCGAGCGAAGAATACAGTTTTATTGCTGATTATATCTTTTTATTTTTTTTGACTGTGTGTGTTCTAAGTGAAAAATATCTTTTCTCTTTTTTTAGTGTGTATTTTGGTGAAAAATAACGTTTTGGTTACTGCTTTTTTTAACTATAAAAGTGTTATCTACATTGTTGATATGGATGATTTTAAGGATGAAAATATGAGATTTTATGAAGTAAAACCGTTTTGAGGCTTGTGTTAACCTGATGGAAAATTTGTGATTTTAGGATGAAAAACTTTTTTGGCTCTTGTGGTTGAGTCAACTATATGTTATGTGATTGCATATCCTGCTTTACGGCTTTATTGTCAGTTTCTATTGGGCTTCGGCTCACTGTGTGAAATTTTATTATAAAACTTTTTTCAGGTGAACATGGTCCTATAGGTTGATTTGAGGTGCCTGGAGGTGCCTGATAGCAAGACTTTTATTTTATCTTGATAGATAGTTTATATCTTTTGTATATGTTTCATGTTTGGATGTAACATGTTGTAAAGCATATGTATTTGTTATGGTCGTGGGCCAATGTATGCATGTTTTATGCTTTTGAGAGAAATCTTGGGTTGGTTGTATTTTGATTTTTGTGGTTATTCATGGGCTTTTAATGTGACCCGAAGTTTGGAGCGTGATAACTTGGTATCAGAGTTCTGGGTTCGAATACCTATGAGTTGTGGAAAGTGAGTGCATCACCTTATGAGGATGTGTGTGTGCTTGGTTGCTTGTGTTTGGATCAAGAGCATGTTAGTTGTTGAGCATGTTGATGTCGTGTATATGTGAGTATGGAGGTTGGACCTTAAGATTGATTAGTCTTGTCTTTGGACGTTTGGATTAACAAACTTGGGAGCCAAGTTAGAAACACGTGTTGCAAACGTGACTTCTAGTAAGAAACCTAAGTCGGTTATCCAAAGTGACGCGCCATTCTTTTCGGTTCACCTTGGTATGTATGTTGTATCTGCATAATTATTGTGGCTATATGTTAGCATGATTATGTGGTATGTGTTAGAAGTAACATGATTGATCGATCTTAGGTTGTCGTGTTTCATGTTTTCTTTATATATAAGGAAACGATGAGACCGTAGTTTGGGTCTTGGATGTGCGACTCGATTGCTAGCAGTTGCAAAGGTAAGGTTATGGGTTGAGCGTCAATCACCTGGTATGCTGTGGAACTCGTCAGTGAGCTGGGTTTAGCCGAGTGAGTTTGGCCTCGGTTGGTAAACCGTCGAGTGTTGGTATGAGCAGAGTTTTGTTCAGGTGTAGTCGAAGCATGGTTCATAGCTTTGGCTTGGACAGCTGACTCCTCTTAACCGAATGTTGTTGGAGGTTAGAGTTGTGTTAAGAGTAGCCTTGTGAGTAGGGGTGATGGGGTGTCGAAGACCTTGGGGAACCGGCAGTTATGATAAATCTATGGATTATGATAATCCGTTTCGATTAGGGTTTGGTGTACATGGTTTGGTCGTGTGATGGATTAGGTAAGTCGTGAGCCGTGCTATGTCATACGCCGTGTACTCAGGACGGGGTATAGACGAAAACATAATGGATGGGAGCATAGTAATCCTTGATCGGGTGTATGTTGAGATAACAGAATGTGAGTGGTTCCGGAGATATTCCCTGGTAGTCAGGATGTTGATGGTGGTTAGCAAGCTATTGACGGTAGCTGTTCCTAGAGTAGCATCTGAGGATGTTGTTGGTACTCAGAGTTGTGTCCGATGACCTTGGATGTTGTATACCTCATTGAAGTTTGAGAAATGAGTTACGAGTGAGTGAGCTCAAGGATATGGGGACGGGTATGAGTTACAGATATGCTAGAATGAGCATAGGTCGCGACTATGTTAGAATGTGTAAGGGTTCAAATTATGATTATAATATGTAACAAGTAGTAGATATGTGGGAGTTATTAGTAACTCTCGATGAAAAATCTCAGGGATGGGGTTTCTTTTGTTTGGTGCCGTGCGTTGTCTATGTGAGTGTTAGACAGTGGGTTCGAGGCCATGACGTGGCTGTGGTTTCCCTCGTAGGAGTTAGGTGAGTAAGCGCAACCTTCTGGAGAGAGGTTTTGGTGCGATGGGAATGTTGATGAATGTCTCCATGCATGATTAGTCAAGGGCTCATAGTCCTATGGGATGTGTTATACGAGGTATGCGAATTAATGGTATTCGTATATGTGAAAATGACGTCAAAGAGTTGAGAACGTGGTGTAGCGGATGGTCTGAGTATAGTGGTTTTGGTTGACGGCAGCTGTTTGACTGTGGTCGATGTGGCTTCAAGGTAAGATTCACAGGGTTCTTTAGAGGCCAAGTGTTGATGAGTATTGGGAGTGCGCTGAGGTTGGGTCATGGTTCCTTGTTGAACCTTTTCTTTTCTTAGGATGGAGAGAGAGGTTCTTTGTAGACGGTTATCTGGTGCAGGTTGTTTCATCTCGGTTGGATGGAGATGTCGGGATCTTAATCGATTCAAGTTTTGGTTGTATACTGAGACCAAAAATCTCTGTGGATTTTCGTGTTGTGACCCTTGGAGTTGTGACTTGGGGACTTGTATCGCCATGATCAAATGATTGTGGCTTTGATTCTTCGTGGTTTCGACGCGTGGTGCATAGATATGTGCTTTCTTGGATATTGAGTATCCGTGTGTGTGACTTGGGATCCGATTGCACCCACAGTTGGAATCTGCAAAGAATCGCATGATGGGGTTAGTATTATCCCGCGGTAGAAGACCGTAAATGAGTGCGTATGCGTGTGGTAAACATAACAGGACGTGGTAACCTAGCCAACGTGGCTTGCTTGTACGATAGTTGGACCATTTGGGTTGTGTTCCTTGTGAGATCGAGTTGGTAGACCAGGGATGCTTTTGCTTGTTCTTGTTGACAAGGAAATTGGTGTTGAGATGTAGTGTTCTTTCTACAGTGAACAGCTGAGAATCATTAACCGTTGTGTTAGCTACGTGATGGCATTGCTAGCATCAATGGGGTAATGATGTGGTATCAAAGTCGGTGGTCGTCTGGTGATCATCAAAACTCAAGTAGAGCTGTGCTTGTAGTATGTGATGTTGTGTGATCGATGCCAGGGTTCGACATCCTGTGTTGGACTCGCAAAGATAATCCTTGGTGTGCATTGTGAGGTGTGAGTGAGCCAGTTTGTGGCAGTAAGAACGAAGGGGTGGTAGTCTTTATGTTCGGGCGTAGAGAGTATTTGGGATCAAGTGCCGTGGTGGATGGGTCTTGTGTGATACGTTTGTCGCTGGAATGGTTTGTGTTCGGTGAGAGTTATGTTTTGAGGGATGGCAGCGTGAGTTGGACTTTGATATGACGTTTTATGGATGTCTCATGGATGACAGTGCTGTCAATGGGACTTGCACGTGTGGGCAGTTTGTGTGGTGATCGTATTTACCTCGTCTGACAATAGGTTTGGGATTTTAGTTGCTGGGGCATTTATGCTATTGTGCAGTATTACTGGATTTATGCTATTATGCTATTGAGTTTTAGTGTTGAATTTTGGGGATAAAATTCCTTTAAGAGGGAGAGAGTTGTGAGACCCTAACCTGTTTGATTTTGAAAATGATTTAAGTATTGATGGAGTGGGAATTAATGCTCGATCGGGGTGATGTTTCAGGTGACTATTTGGGTTTGGATACAGATGTGTGTGAAAGATATATTCCGGTTATCACCTACCGATGACCGCTCGAGCGGTGGTGTGGCAGAGATGTATGTCGAAAAGGGTCCGCTCGAGCGGTGCCCTGAGCGCTCGAGCAGTGGAGGCCTGGCGCAAGATTCTATTATTATGCGTGTTTTTATGCGTGTTCGGATTTAAAGTTGCATGTGGGGTTGGTCTCCGGAGCTGTAGGACATTGTGGTGCAATTTTAAAAAAAAGATATTTTTGTGGCCTATAAATATCTGGAGTTAGATATTTTCAAAATATATTTTCATAACTTACAAGCTAAGTTTTCTTTTTCCAAACCAAATGCTCTACCTTCTCTCTAACTTCTTGAGGGCCAGGGGCTCACTTTTCGGCGATCCAACAACAGATCCTTAGTTTCCTCGTGGTGGGCTACGCTTTCATCCGAACAAAATTTCATTCTGACGAAATTTATTTTTACATGTGGATCGAGGCGTCGAGCTTTTAGCTCAATGAGGTAAGAACCTAAACTATATTGTATTTAATGGGTACTACGTGCAATTATATGTATTTTGACCAGTTAAAAATGCATGGACAGCCGATTTATGTTCGTTAAACCAGATTTTGGTTTAAAAAGGCATTTGCGTTGATTCGGTTGGATGAAAACGTGTTTTGAAATGCGTCTTTCAAGGTTCTGGATGAAAATCGTTTTTTCTCCGTTTTTGGCCGAATGTGTTGGAAAAGGTTACTTTTCATCATTTGTGGAACTTTTTTTCAAACTTCATGTTTCTTATAAGTTTGTTTGTGGGTGTTTCACGTGACCTAGGTGTCGGGATGTGACAGTGACGATTTGCTAGTTATGCTACATGTAATTGTATGCTTTTTCACTGGTTGAAATGCTTATATATCATGTTTTGTGTTCAAACCTTGTTTACTCGGATAAAAAGCATGTTTTGCGCTTTTCTTGGTTTACTACATGATATGAATTGTGGATATCTTGGTTTTCAAAGGGTGGTTTTGAAAATGGTGAATTTGTGACAATCTCGACAAACTATGTTTTGGAGGTTTGGAGCTAACCATTGGGGTTGAGTTTCAGTTTTGGAAACGTTTTGTTGAAAACGGGAAAAAATATTTTAAAAATATTTTGTTTGATCTCCATGTTGATGGATGGATCTATGTTTCCTTGATCTCTATGTTGATGGATGGATCATTAAACATCTTTATACATGTTTAATGTATAAATGTGAAAACGTTTTGGTTTTGTGAAATGATTTTCTAGATGTACCGGAATAGCAGGTATTTGACACGAGTTCCCCTCGGTGGAAGTTCGGAAATGTGCATAGAGAAGGTACCTTTGTCCTTCGAGATAGTTCCCGTAAAGAAGGTGGTAGGTGCTTTTGTCCTTCGATTTCAGTCCGTAAAGTCAGCAGTGACGTTGTGGTGCTCCGTATAGAACTTTTCGTTACCTAACCAGCCCTAAGATGTTTAGAGATTGGGTTATAGGCAAGAGTCTATAGTTTCTACCTCTATCCCTTTATGATAGTGTCAGTACATAAAAATCATATTATCTTTTCTCCTCGGCAGTGTGGCTCGAGTGGAGAATACAATTTTATTGCTGATTATATCATTTTATTTTCCTCGGCTGTGTGTGTTCCGAGTGAAAAATATCTTTTCTCTTTCCTCAGTGTGTGATTCGGGTAGAAAATAACGTTTTGGTTACTAATTTTCTTTAACTGTGAAAACGTTATCTGCATTGTTGATATGCATGGTTTTAAGGATGGAAATGTGAGATTTTATGAAGTAAAACCGTTTTAAGGCTCGTGTTAGCCTAATAAAAAACTTGTAATTTTGGGATGAAAAATCTTTTTGGTTCCTGTGGTTGAGTCAACTATATGTTATGTGATTGCATATCCTGCCTTACGGCTTTATAGTCTGTTTCTATTAGGTTTCGGCTCACAGTATGGGATTTTGTTGTAAAACTTTTTTCATGTGAACGTGGTTTGTAGGTTGACCTTGAGGTGCCCGAAGGTAGCTGATAGCAAGACTTTTGTTTTGTCTTGATAGGTAGTTTATATCTTTTGTATATGTTTCAAGTTTGGATGTAACATGTTGTAAAGAAAATGTATTTCTTGTGGCCATGGGCTTTTCGCGTGACCCGGAGTTTGGGGCGTGACAGAGTTGTTATAACTAGGGTCTGAACCGGGTCGTTACAGGGACTACCTGTCATTAGAGGGGATTATATCCCAGTTGACTACACCTAGCACTCTACAGCAAAATGGTGTAGCAGAAAGAAGGAATAGGACACTTATGGAGATGGTAAGGTCTATGATGAGTTATTCAGGTTTACCCAATTCATTTTGGCGACTCGCTTTAGAGACATCGACTTATATTCTGAACTTGGCACATTCTAAGTTAGTATCTTCTACTCCCATAAAATTATAGACCGGGCATAACCCTAGTCTGAAACATATTCGAATTTAGGGGTATCTAGCACATGTGCTGAAAGAAAACACGGGTAAGTTGGAACTGAAAACATAAGTTTATTTCTTTGTGGGGTATCCCAAGGAAATGAATGGAGGTTTATTTTATAATCCTAAGAATTAGAAGGTCATTGTTAGTACCAATGCTCGATTCTTAGAAGTGGACTATCTTATGGACCATAGGCCCAAAAGCATTGTTCTGAAAGAACTGAGAGAAAATATATGTAGAACGGAAGAGGAACCACAAGTCACTGATATTCTATTACCTCGTCGTAGTGGGAGGATTATTGGGACATGTGTAAATCAAGAATAGGGTGCTAATGCACAAGGTTCAGATTCTGCACAGTGTGTTACTGCTAGTACACATACACATATAGTGCCTCGTCATAATGGGAGGGTTGTTCATCAACCTGATCAGTATATGTTCTTGAGAGAGTTTTTTAACAGGATCTCGACAGAACTAGATACCAAGTGCTGTAACTACAATAAAGCACTTCAGGACAAAGATGCAGATCTTTGGCAAAGGGTTATGAATTCAGAGATGGAATCTATGTATTCCAATCAGACTTGGGAACTTGTAGAGCTACCTGAAAGGATAAAACTCATTGGATGCAAGGATCTATAAGAGGAAGAGAGGAGCAAACGGGAAGGTTAAAACCTTCAAATTTAGGCTTGTTGCCAAAGGGTTCACTCAGAAAAAGGGATCGATTATAAGGAAACCTTTTTATTGGTAACCATACTTAAGTCTATCCAAATTCTCTTATCTATTGTTGCACATTTTGATTACAAAATCTAACAAATAGATGTTAAGAAAGCTTTTCATAACGGAAGTCTTGATGAGTGTATCTATATGGTACAACTAGACAGATTCATTACAAAGTGATAGGAGTACATGTTATGTAAGCTTAAGAGATCTATTTATGGACTTAAGCAGGCATCGGGGTCTTGAAACACTCAGTTTGATCAAGCCATTGTAGACACCCCAATTTGACTCTACCTAATATTAGGTGAATTCGATGATGAAAATAGTTAGAATGGTGCCTCAATACGATCCTCAGAAAATGATCTAAGCTTGGAATACGAAATTCAATTATCAAAACCTTCAAACCAATGAAATTATGTTGAACCACCAACTCTAAAATGGCGACAGCCAATAGAACCTTTTGAAAACTTCCACCTTTCGTGGCAATCGCCATGTTCATTGTGACGACCACCAATAGAACTTCTTGAAAACCCTAGACCAAAGTGGAAACCGCCACCTCCAACATGGCGACTGCCTATAGAAGCTCTTGGAACCTTTTCAAACATGGTGACCACCAACTCCTAACTTGGCGATCGCCAACTCCAAATGGCCTGACGTGTTCCAAAACGTGTCAGCATCTCATTGGTTGAAGAAATCTATAAATACCATACCCTAGCGTACATTTTCAGAACAATATTTTTAGAGAGAAGTTTAGTGAGAGAAGCTTTGTCGAGTCACCGAGCAATCCGAGCCCCGACGCCGAAACCCTGTCGAAGTACTGAAAGCCGAACCCCCGATACTAAAGTTTTGAAACCCTAGCTTGGATCATCGCTCGAGGATCAAATTGCCCATTGCCATTCTCCGACTCGAGGATTCCTTAGCAATTTAGGTATTTCGTTTGGATCCCCGATATTTCTAACTCTATTCCCTCTCTTTTAGAGTGATCGGGTTAAGTTAAATTTTATTTTGTGTATTTATTTCATTTATATAGTTAACTTTGTCTGTTAGTTAGTTTGCCTCATATAATTTAGTCAATTTAATTAATTTTTTAGTTTACGTATTCACACTAAACACATTGTTATTTTTCATTAATTCATCAATTCAGTGTTAATATGTTTTGGTAATTATAACTTATAATGTTGTTAATTGTTATTATCAATACATTAACATTCATGTGAATGTAGTTATTAATACTATATTCACATTTTCTAATTATTTTCTAGTTATTTATTCTTCATTTTTTTTGTTTTCTTTTCCTTCTCTTTTTCTAATGTTAGTTTAATTTTCTTTTTCTTGCATTTCTTTTTCTTTTCTTTTCTTTTTCCTCCTATCTCTAGCATTTATTTTCTTGTAATATTAGTTTAATGTAGCATTTTTTTTAACATTAGCTTAATGTTCCTTTAATAAGCTTATAATATACCGTTTTCTTTTGTCAATTTCTTTTCTTTCAATGTTGACCTTATTCGTAGTACTTGTTTACATTTTTCTTTCATTTTGTTAAAACCACAAAAATCATAAAAAGCTTTTTAATTTAGATTTCTTTTTTAGTGTAATTTTCTTCTCTTTTGTTTTCTTTTCCTTATATTTTCTTTTGTCTCATTTAAAATATAAAATATGAATATTTAGGTTTTCTCTTTAGTAGTATTTTCTAACATTGTCATCTTAGCATAATTTTCTTTTATAATTTTTTTTAATTTTTTTTATTTAAATCTTTAAGTTCTCTTTTGTCATAACACTTTATTTTTAGTTTCTTTGTTAGTAAACTCTCTTTTTTTTAATATAGAATTTTTATGCATATTTTATTTTATGTATAGTATCAAGTACTCATCATGTTAATGTTCCTCTAAATGTATGTTTGTGCATGTTTTGGTTACATTCTTTAAATGCATGTTTAGAGTGATTTAGGTCATCTTGTTAGCGAATCATGTTTAGGTAATTTTAGCAATTTCTAACATACTTTTATTCTTTTGCTTAAATCATGATGGCTTAGGTTATTTCGATGAAATTGCATGTGGAGTATTCCATGTATCTTTTAGTTAAAAATTGCTTCATGTAGAACTTAGGATTTTTTTTAATATTTTTTTTATTTGACATTTTATATACATATGTTATGTATTTTTCGTATTTAATTTTGGATGTTCCTTCTTTGCCTCTATTTTTTTTTATTTGCATGTATTTGAAAAATTTTATTAAAGAACCAATAATGATTAGTAGAGGCCAACCTTATGGTTGGATGAACGAGGTGCCTAACACCTTCCCCGATTAGTACCTTAGCCCCCGAACCGTTTTTTTTCTCTGGTTAAACGTTTTAAAGATCAGTAGCCATTTTTTTTCTTGATTTTTTTCAAAACTCAAGTGGCGATTCTATTTTCAACAAAAAGGAGTTTTCAAAATTTAGCTTTCATGGTGTTAAAATATTTTTTAAATATCTTTTGAATCCCATATTTTTGAACATTCTTAAAACTCCAAAATCCCGGCGCCACAGTATTTTGTAGCGACTCTGCTGGGGACTGGTTTATAAAATTAAATAAGAGGGCTAGACTTAAAAATATTATTACTTCTTAATAAGAATTTCTCATCTATATTTTCGCATGCATATGTATTGTTCTTCTCAAACCTCCCTTCTTGGTCGACTCGATGCCCCGATTGTTTATCTATTTCGGGGATTGTTGGAAAGACAGGATTGTCCTATTGTTATGCTATCCAATATGAGCCCGGCAGGGGTTGTTTCAGTTTTAGTGATTATCTGCTTATGATTTTCTATTTCGGGTATCTAGGTTGTTTGCTATCTGTCAAAATTCTAGTGCGATAAGTGTTTGATACTGGTTATTCTGCTTTTAGAATCTAGGTTTTCTTTGGGTCTAGATCATTGAGCTGGGAAGATTACAATCGACACGCGTATGGGCAATATCAGGGTCAGGCAGACTCTATAGAATATCTAAACAGCTAGCTGAGTCATAAAAAATGGTAGAGAATGAAGTTAACTTGACAGCTCTGATGAGAGCTATTACTGAGATCAAGAGAGCTGTGGAGCAGCAGACCCAAGCTTAAAACCAATGTCAAGCGCAAATTTGGGCAATTCAAACCCGTCTGCCCGGCGTGAATGGATAGCCAAAAGATACAAATAAGAATGGTGAAGACTTCTGGGATGATAACTAAGGACAGGATGCACCGCAAGTCGTCGCACCGCCTTGGGTTCCCCGACATATCCCGGTTGAAGAAGAGATCACAGCCTAGTCTAGGGAATTCGCGCTAGCGAAGAAGATTAATCGAATGGAGAAGATGTTGAGAAAGGCCAAAGGTGTGGAAGAATACATGCTGGATGTGGACGGTTTATGTCTATT
The DNA here is from genome assembly GCA_034768845.1 of Heliamphora exappendiculata. Taxonomy (NCBI): domain Eukaryota; kingdom Viridiplantae; phylum Streptophyta; class Magnoliopsida; order Ericales; family Sarraceniaceae; genus Heliamphora; species Heliamphora exappendiculata. Next base: position 10,359 of record JAOTRH010452268.1, on the reverse strand, counting down.
CCCGGATGCCAAATTGCCAAAAAAATTTAAGATGCCAGAGATGTAAAAATTCGACGGCACCGGAGACCCCCGTGTTCATCTAAGGATGTATGTTGGAACTCTCTCCCTCGTGGGGATTGATGATCAGCTCAAGGCCTAATTATTCCACCAATCACTTTCTGGGGCAGTACAAAGGTGGTTCCTCTCTTTGGAGGTTGCTAAGACTAGAACTTGGGAAGATATAGCCACTGCATTCATCAGTCAATATAGCTACAATGTCCAACTGGACGTAACCACCCGAGAGCAAGAAATGACTCACTAGGAGAACCGGGAATCGTTTATTGATTTCTTGACCCAGTAGAGGGGCAAAGCTGCCAAAATAACGAACCGACCCACTAAGAAAGAACAAGTGAGAATGGTGGTGAAGAATCTGCAGTCCCCTCTAAAGCGTTACCTCATCACATAGCCACTATCTACCTTTGAACAACTATTCAATGCTACGGTGCAGATCGAAGACGCCATTTAATCTGGAGAAATTGAGAAAGCAGAACCCAACCAAAAATTGAGAAGGACCTTTCCTAAAAATAACCAGAATCAGTCTGTTGTTACCAACCTCGTGTCACTTCGAACGAGGTAAACCTCCTGAATTCTTACTCCTCTACCCAGCGACCAGGCCACAATCAGCAGGCAAGTAATTGTCAACTGGCACAACAATGGCCATGGAGAGTCTTCACCCCCCTTAATATTTCACAAACCACTGCCATAAATCAACTTATCAAGAAATGGATCATCAAGTTATTGGATTCCATGCTGGTGCCTGATCCCCTCCCCCCGAGATATATTGCTTCGCAGTATTACGCTTATCACCCGGGCCACGGACATCTGACTAACAAGTGTATGAGATTGCATCATGAGATCTAGTGTCTCATCAATAACAAAGTGATCCCTCCATTGTCTATCGCTCCAAAGCCGAATGTCACAACTAATCCTCTGCCAAACCATGCCAAGTAGTTTGGGGTAAACTACATAACTCTGGGATGGTTAGTAGATCCAAGTCAATATATCTATTCAGCGTATCTGCCACACCCTCATGTTTCAGCTACCAAGGATCAGACAACTTTCTCACTGATTATGAATGGAAATGGCTGGGATATGATGGAGGAGTGGAATGATAATGCTTGGGAAGGATATCAAGCGATAATTCAAGCGAACCAACAAGAAGAAGAGGAGCGCCATGAGGAAGATGACTGGCCGCTGAATTATCCAGCACGACCTTATGGGTTCGGCCACGTGCTTGATGGCATTACTCTTTCCCAACTTTTTGAGGAGGATGTATATGTCAATGAGATGCAATCTTATTGGTTAGTGAGGGTTGTGCTGAAATCATACGGGGCTGAGTGGACCGACTTTTGGGTTACTCAAGAACAACAAGTGGAGTACATCAGAGAAGACATCTGGAAAGAGGTCGATAACACGTGGGCCATTGAGGACGACGAGAAAAGAAGAGGGAGAGTAGCGGTCAGTGATTTAAATGATTGGTGGGCATTTAAAAACCCTCTGTGCATATACGAAGTAAGACAGAAAGAAAGTACAATACTGGGATTGTGGGATCCCGAGAATGGTGTGAAACACCTAACCAGGAGTGGACGACATTTCAAGCTGACTCAGTTAGAAAAAGGACAGTCAAGCAGGAAAGGGAAAGAGAAAGAATAAGAAGAAGAGGATGACGTTGTGTTGAAGCAGCTTAAAAAGACACAATTTAATGTCAGCATTTGGGGCTTATTGATGGCCTCATATAAACATAGACAAGTTGTGCTGAAGGTACTGAATAAAGCCAGTGTTTCAATAGATGCCACTCCTGAGCAACTCGTTGGGCTCATTCTGCCAGCTATAGAGCCAAAAGTCATTTCCTTTCTTGATAAGGATTTTCCAGCAGAAGGAAAGAATCATAACAAACCCCTGCACATAACCATTAAATGCATGAAAAAGTGGGTCCCAATGACCCTTATTGGTAATGAGTCCACGTTAAATGTCTGTCCACTTAGAACAGCAGTTTGCTTGGGACTAAAGCCGAAACATTTCACACCTAGTAATCAAGGAGTCTGGACCTACGATAACAAAAAAAGAGACGTGCTGGGCTTGGTATCATTTTCGTTGTCAGTAGGGCTTCTTGAGACATCAGTTGAGTTCCACGTACTGGATGTATCGGCCTCTTTCAACCGGTTGCTAGACAGGCTATGGCTACATGACCCGAATATCTAGGCAGTGCCATCGACTCTTCACCAAAAGATGAAACTAATAAAGAATAGGGCAGTTCTAACTATCCATGGAGAAGATAGTATTCAAACCCCAAGAGAAGAAGGCTCGACTCTCTTAGAGGTTCAACATGGTAAAGGGGACATGTCGCTAAGTGGCTTCCAATTTGATGAAGCGCAAGCTGTGCAAATGCTATTAAATGAAGAAGAGATGTACATCAACCCAAGAGCAATTACAATTATGAGGCAAATGTCCTACTTCTCGAGTATGGGGCTAGGGCGCAAGCAACAAGGAATTCCTGAACCCGTCCAGGTATTGTCGGTTTCTCGCCATTTTGGTCTTGGATACAAATCGACGGAAGAAGATTTGGAAGGGCCTAAAAGGGGACGGAAGGCCAACTATTCAGGAACACTCAACGGGTATTTTGTCAAAGAAGGAGAAGATTTCTCGTACTATGGTTTTTCAGAGCCATGGATCAATGAAGAAACCAACTAGAAGTTGCCAGGGCAAGAGATCTTCTTTGGCCATCAATTATCTAATATAGTAGGGGAAGAGACAGTGAAAGGGGAAGTGGAAGAAAAGAAAATTCAAAAAGACGTTTGGGCCGACAAACTGGACGACATCAGCATGGGAATGATGTTCAATGAAAAATGGCATAACTGCACATAACTGACCTAGACTGTTTCATGATGAGCTTCAGCACACCAACCGACTGCACTAAGCTCATTGTTGATGTGACTGCAAAGGAAGTGAAGAAGTGGACCTTAAATTCTTGTGATGTGCACGATGTCTGTCCTGAGTTTGAATCTAAGTCAGAGTCTGTAGTTGAGGGCATGTCTGTTTGTGCACCTTTCCCTATTTATGCTTTTGAGTTTGTAATTCCATAATCCTTTAATGAAATGAACGAGATTTTCGGTTACTCTATTTTGTTTGATTTATTTCATACGCTTTCGAATGATTTTAAATTCGACGGGAATATCCCGAAAGAAATAAAACTTTTAATAAAAAGAGAAGAAGAAATGTGTGCCCAACCAATAATTAAAGAAACTTTGTCAATAAATCTGGGTAATAAAATTGACCTACAAAATGTACAAATTGGTTCTTCTTTATTCTTAGTTGAACGTGAACAATTAATAACTTTATTAAAAGAATTTAATGATGTATTTGCATGGTCTTACAAAAATATACAAGGAATTGATTCCGACATCGTTTTCCACCATATCCCCTTGTACCCTGACGTTAAACTGGTCAAACAAAAGGTGAGACGGATTCGGCCAGAATGGGCTCTGAAGATCGAAGAAGAAATTGCCAAACAGATCAACGCTGAATTCTTGATGGTAACCGAGTATCTGAAGTGGGTAGCCAATATTGTATCGGTTTTAAAGAAGGACGGTCATATCCGAGTCTGCGTTGATTTTCAAGATCTCAACAAGGTTAGCCCGAAAGACGATTTTCCTTTATCGCACATCAATGTCTTGGTAGACAGTACAACAGGGCATGCCTTGTTTTCATTCATGGATGGCGTTTCTTGGTATAACCATATTCTGATGGACCTCGAGTACAAAGAAAAGATGACATTTACTACACCATGGGGCACCTATTATTATCGTGTAATGTCGTTTGGTTTGAAGAATGCAAGGGCAACCTATCAGATGGCTGCCACTACTTTACTTCATGACATGATACACAAGCAGGTCGAAGTGTACGTGGACGACATGATAGTTAAGTCCAAGGATCGGGATGGCCACATCATAGCACTACAAAAGTTCTTTAAAAAGATTTAAAAGTACAAGATGCAACTCAACCCATAGAAGTGTGCCTTCGGGGTTACCGCTAGAAAGATGATTGGATTTATGATCACTCAACGGGACATTGAAGTCGATCCTTCAAAAATCAAAGTAATTTTAGAAATGCCTCCTCCAAAGGCCAAGGCAGAAGTCAGGGGCTTTCTGGGTAAAATACAGTTCATCAGCCGATTCATCGCAATATTGACAACTACCTGTGAGCCACTCTTCTATCTGCTGAAGAAAGGAGTCAAATTTGAATGGGATCAGAAATGCCAAGACACCTTTGATGCCATACGACAGTACCTACAAAATCCACCTGTTCTAGCTCCTCCCGAACCTGATAAGCTACTGATCCTCTACTTGTCAGTGATTGACTCAGCTATGGGATGCATGCTGGTGCAAGAAGGTGAAATAAGAATTGAAAAGGTGGTCTACTACTTAAGCAAGAAGATGACGAGGCCAGAAATACGATACACACCACTAGAAAAGACATGCTGGGCTTTGGTTTGGGCTTCTAAAAAACTGAGGCATTACATGCTGTCTTTCACGTGGAATATCATCTCCTAGATGGACCCATTGAAGTACTTGTTTAAAAAGCCGGTACTAACAGGAAGGTTGGCTTGATGGATACTATTGTTATCAGAATTTGACCTCAGATATGTCACCCGAAAGTCAGTCAAGGGTAGAGCAGTGGCAGAATTCCTAGCCGACCAACCAGTTAAGGGGGGTGAGGACACAGAGTTCC
>JAOTRH010452257.1:0-30255 GCA_034768845.1 Heliamphora exappendiculata | reverse complement strand
GAATTCGAGATGAGCATGATGGGTGAGCTCAACTATTTTCTTGGACTCCAAATTAAACAAACTCAAGAAGGAATCTAGATTAATCAAGCTAAATACACGAGGGACATATTGAAGAGATTTGATATGCTAAAGGCAAAATTCATGGAAACTCCAATGTGTCCTACAACAAAACTTGACAAAGATGAAGATGGCATAGTAGTAGATGAAAGCGTTATAGAGGTATGATTGGATCTCTCTTATATTTAACTGATAGTCGTCTAGATATTATGTTTAGTGTATGCATGTGTGCTATATTTCAATCAAATTCTAAAAAATCACATGTGACCGCAGTTAAGTTCATCTTTAGATACTTTTTTGGTTCACAAAATCTAGGATTATTCTAACCTAGAGGAATAGCCTTTGAGTTATTTGGCTATTCGGATGCTGATTTTGTCGAATGCAAAATAGATAGGAAAAGTACAAGTTGTACTTGTCAATTCCTAGGACACTCACTAATCTCTTGATTTAGCAAGAAGAAAAACTCAGTGGCATTGTCTACAGCCGAGACTGAGTACATTGCAGCTAGAAGCTGTTGTGCACAAGTTCTTTAGGTGAAACAACTAGAAGACTATGGATTTCACTTAGATCATATCCCTATAAAATGTGATAATACTAGTATAATTAATATATCCAAGAACCAAGAACATAGAGATTAGACATCATTTTATAAGAGATCATGTGCAAAAAAGAAACATCGAACTTGAATTTATAGGCATATATTACAAGTTAGGGGACATTTTCACAAAATCTTTAAATGAAGAAAGAATATACTATATAAGAAGAGAACTTGGTATGCTATGTGCTCCTAATTCATGATTTATATGTCATACTAACCATGTCTTTTCATTGCATTTCAAAGCCTTTGATGTTCTTTCTTAAATGTGAAATGTGTCGACACCACTTGGAAAAGTGTTGACACAAATGTGTGAAGTGTTGACTCAAAGCTACATAGAAGTGGCACTATGAGAAAAGTGTCGACCCCTTTCTATTCAGTGTCAACACCATTTTGGTTCCCTGACTGTCGGTAAATTTGTGTCGACACCAAGCTTAATCGTGTCAACCCAAATAGACAAATGTGTCGACACCTTCTAAAAATGTGTTGACACCATTTCTTGTTTTTGATACCCACACTTTCGAAGAAAAGTGTTGACACCAATTATAATTTGTGTCAACACAAATCTTAAAGTCTATATATAGACGCGTCAGTCCCGAACCATCACTTTGTTCCCTCTCTCTCTCTATAAAAATTGTTCGTCTCATGCACAGTTTCTCTTTCAAAACCTGTGTCAACTCCTCACCTTCTTCTTCAATCTCAACCAAAATCCATCAAAATGCCTCCCAAAACCATGGGAAAAGGATAAAAGCAAAGCGGAGAAGGAACGTCCTCAAGCCCTAGAACGTCGAAACGGAAGAAGACAACCTCCAAGACGGCAACGGCAACAGTACTGGAAAATGTAGCCACGTTTGAGGTAATATCCTTCAAAACTCCCAAAATTTGTCAACTTTACTTCTCTTCATTTTCAAATCGAAAAGTTGTTCCTGGTCGGTCCATAGACTTTTCATTTTTTGATTACATTGAAAAGAGATTTAAAGATCTCTTTTCAAGCCTTGGGTGGGAAAGGCTCTTTCAAATCAAAGAACCACACTATCCCACATTGATCAAATCTTTTTATGCGCACTTTCACATTTCACTCGTTCCGACCACCACCATCATCACATGGGTAAATGGTGTAGATATTGTCTTGACTCCTTCCTCTCTAAATGAAATTCTTAGGATTCCCGAATGAGATATTTGTGTCTATCATAACCAGATACCCATTGAGGTTGATGGTTTTTCAATTTCTGATTCGGTTAAAAACATCTTTGAGAATGAAAACATTGACCCCTTCAAGCCCTTAGAGGCTAACTCTTTGAAGCCATAAATGCGCATTCTACATCACATGGTAAACCACATTTTTCTACCCCAAATGGAAAAATTTGGTGATGTTACATATATGCACAAATTTCATAATGTGGCGTATTCTTGAACAATAAAACCTAAATTTAGGCTTCTTGTTCATTCTCCACATGCTTCACTTACACAACAAGTCAAATTCCTCTGTTCCACATGGAATGCATCTCACTCGCATTTTTTACCATTTTGGCATTGACTTATCCGAGGAAAAGGTTGTTGCATTTTCAAAACATGACTGGTATGGTAGTTCATCATTAAAACATATGCAAATTAAAAATGTTAATGATGTTTGGACCACCTCTCGTCGTGGGACCCCCTCATCTGCCAGGACTTCTCCTCCTCCTCCTCCTCTTCCTCCTCCTCCTCAAGATATTCCATCCATTCCTGTTGATCTTGATTCTCCTCTCTCTCAACCTGATGTTCATGGACCCTTTGGCACTCCTGCTCCATCTTCTGCTCCTCCTCCTACTTCTGCATTTGCTCCACCTGCATCATCCTCTACTCCTGTTCATGTTGATCTACTTGAGGGCGTTTCTTTCATTCAAGCTTTATTCTCCAAAATGACCTTGTTTCAAGCAAAAGTTGATCAAGACTTTTTTTACTTAAATCAAATGGTCTCTTTTCTCTTTGATAAAGTCAAACACCTTGATAAAACCAACTGAAGCCTCCAGCGAGACGTTGAGAACGCCACGGATGCCGGGAGAGCCCTATGGAAGACCATGGATGACAATATTATCTCAATTGTCAATTGCTATAAGGAAATCCAACATCAAGTTCGGAAGGAATATGACCAAGGTATTGTGACTGCCGTTCATGCCAGCTCTAAAAAAATGGAAGAATACCTCTAGTGGATTAAAGATGTCACGCCCCAAACTCCGGGTCACGTAAAACACCCACAAATTACCAAATAAAATACCAAACCCGAGAGCAAACTCTCAAAATAAAACAGACATGTATTTTATATAATCGCCAAATGGCATATATAACACGATTCCAACACCGGAAAAACATGTTACAACATACATGTAACCGAAAGAACAAAAAGAAAGACTATAACTCTTCCACCTCTCCGTCACCTCCAGATTAACCTGCATGACCGGTACGTGAAGAAAAATAAAATCCCACACCGTGAGCCGAAGCTCAACAGATATAAGACAACACATGTAGTATAAGCTAAACAAGCTAGGAAAATAAGGTGCAGTTTTAGACTCCTTTTCAAGCTTTTAAATAATTTTCACATGCAAACGGGAAAGCGAGGATACAAACCATCTTTTGACTCACTTACAGGAGCCCTTAAAAAAGTTGAAAAAGGATTTTTAGATCGCGATTCACACGAGTCTCAAAAACGATTTAAAAATTGGTTTATTTGTCCCATAATGCAGTTCATGCAATCCATGTATCTTTTCGGACTTCCACCGAAGGACTGTAACCCTCGTCTATGCAACGCACACAACCCATGCAACCCGTGCAACACACATAATGCACGCAACCTGTGCAACACACATCTTCACAGACTTTCACCAGAGGACCATTATCCGCCCTTGTCACACATCTTCACGAACTTTCATCATAGGGCTATTATCCGCCCTAACTAATGCCTTGTTGACCAAAGCCAACAGATATCTTCACGAACTTTCACCATAGGGCCATTATCCGCCCCTCATATGCATCTTTACGGACTTTCACCGAGGGACCAAAATTCACCCCACATATGCAATACAGATACAAATTTACGTATCAATAGGCATCCCTACACATGCCTAAACCATGTGATAAAACCGCATACTATGGGATAACAAAGCCCAAAGCCCTAATGGCATCAAGACCACAAAGGCCACTTACTCGCTTACCATGCACAAGAATAAAACTATCCACAATTCTATAAGTACAAAAGCACGTATAACAAAGACGTTCCACATAAAGATGCCATATAACCCACCACGACATCGCATGCCACACACACTGTTATCCGCTCACCGAATGACCCGTCCACACACCGGGACAACCTACACCTAAATCGGAAGCCAATACCTGAACCTCCCACAGATCGACTCTCACCAAAACCAACCTATAAACTGAACTACAGACCCACACGTCCCGCACATAACCAGCACGCACACAACCGAACCACAACACTCAAAATTAACCATGCACGTCACACCCGAGGACGGCCCCACAAAAACATCTAAGGCCACAACACGACCCCCGAAATCACCACACAACTAACTAAATCCCAAAAAGCATTCAACAATATTTCAATTAATTAATCCCATAACTAATCAATTGAATACAGTTAAAAACCAATCAAAAACCAAGAACCCAACCTAAACCATCAAAACAAACACCAAACGCCCACACAGGACCCAGTCGACTGACCCCAAGCCCCTAGTCGATTGAAAACATGTTGGAAAGCAAGAAAAATCTAAACAGAAACATGTCAGTCAACTGACCCCCTGGTTAAGTCGACTGAACCCAAAATAGAAGCATGTCAGTCGACTGAACCCCAAGAACCAAGATCGAGTTAACTGATCATCAAGATCCAATCGACTGACCTCCCTCAAAAACTATTTTTAAGCAACAGTTTTAACCTCCAAAACCTCAAATCAACGCCTCGAAACTCCCATCTAACACCCTCAGACATCCACACGTCCAAGCTTAACACCAGAACCACGAAAGAAACACCCGACACCCAATTCTATCCACCAAAATCGACAAAAAATGGTTTTTAAACCCAAAACTCAACTTGAAATAAACTCAGATCTACAACAATCTAACCGTTAAAAACACACCCGATTACATGTAGCACCCTTATAAGACCTAAGAGTCTCAGATCCTACCTCAGTGAGTTAAAAACTCAACGCATTGAACCACGTGTAAAATTGAGCCTCGCCAGACTGGAAATTCATCCTGATGAACGCGTAGCTCACCATGCCAATAGCCGGAATCCGTAGTTTGATTGTTAGAAACTGAGTCCTAGGCCCCCAAGAATTTAGAGAGAAGGCAGAGAGAAAAAAGAAACTTAATGTAGAAGTTTTAAAAATATCTTTTAAAAATATCTAACTCCAGATATTTATAGACCTCCAAAATATTTTTTTTTTAAATTTTCAAAATTTGCACCGCAACATCCCACAGCCCCGAGAACCAACCCCGCATGTATATCTAACCCCGATCATGCATCTAAAAGTATATAAACATGCAAAACCGCAAACGAGAAACACGCATCGAAAAACGCTAAAAGTGAAAACTGGTCAGGGTCTCACAAAAGAAGCCTGGGCAAAATAGTTCAAGCCCAAAAAAACAAAGGAAGAAAAAGGAGCGCGTCTCAAAAGGGAAGTAGACCTTGCTTTGGTCGCCTGCTATGAAGCCATGGCCACAGCTGAAGCTAAGAATGAGAGAGCGCGAGCATCAAAATAACAGGCCTCCGCTAGCAAGGAAAAAGCCAAGGCGAAAAAGGAATTCAAAAGATTCATGGATGACCAGTAATTTTTTTTTAAGATTACAAAGGGGGAGAGAAGAAAAATGTAATTGAGTTAAGGAGAGAAAAAGCAAGAAACAAGTTCAAACATTTCTTTAAGTTTTGTTTAAAGGAGAAGATGTAACATTGTTAACATACATTTTTTTTGTTTGGATGTAAGTTTAAACATTTCTGTTATGGTTATGGATGAATGACTGCCTATGATACATATATGTGATTTGTTCATATACCTATGAATGTTATTGAATGGATTGGCAATGAATACTTATATATGCTTCTGATATGTGTTTGAATTATTAAGGTAAATTCAGAATGATTCTTATCTTTTGTTGCAAATCATATTAAAAATGTGTGCTATCATATTAAATGTATGCCTAACTTTATAATTGCTTATGTTGTTTAAGACATATCGATAAGGGGAGAACCCTTGTTGAAAAATATTTTTAAATATTTTTTAGAAAATACTAATATAATTGTAATCATCAAAAAATAGAAAGATTGTTAGAGGACTTTTTATTTTGATTTTGATGATTTTCATAATATATTTTCTAAGAATAAATGACTTTAAAAGGATAATATCTTTATATTTCTAAAATGAAAGTGTTAATGCATTTTAAGCAAATGATTTGACACCTTAGCAAAAAAGAAATGACTTATCTCTTAAAAGGATTAAAACACTTAAGGTGTCAAATAAGTTAAACACTTTTAAGAAAAAGTACACTTTAAAATGTTTTCGGCTCCCGTGGTTGAGCCCGTGTGTGTATAATTGCATAGCCTGCTTTACAGTTTTATTGCCTATGTTCTATTAGGCTTCGGCTCACGGTGTGGGATTTTTCTATAAAACCTTTTGAGGTGAGCATGATGAGTTAACCTAGTTGCAGAGGTGGTGGAAGACTTGCTGTAGTTTTTTCTGTTTTGTACATGTACTTTTACATGTGATGCCTGCTTCGGAAGGCTGATTTTATACGCCTTGAGGAAATATACTTATTCATGTATGAGAATGCATGTTTCCAGTTTATGAGAGTTGAACTGTGAGAATTTTATTCAAATGTTGTACATTTTCATTATCAACTGTGAAACCTATTTTCCTTAAATGGGTGTTTTGATGGGCTTTCGCATGAATCGGATGTTTGGGGCGTGACAAGTTGGTATTAGAGCTCTGGGTTTGAGTACCTATGAGCCGTGGGAAAGATGGTACATCACCTTGTGAAGATATATGTGTGCTTGATTGCATGTGTTCAAGAGTTTTCTTACATAAGCATGATAGCTTGTTCAGCATGATGATTGTGAATACGTGGGTATGGAGGTTGGACCTTAGGATTGATTAGTCTTGCCTTCAGGCGTTTAGATTAACATATTTGGCAGCCAAGTTAGAAATGCATTTCGCGGACGTGATTTCTAGAAAGGAATCTATGTAGGTTGTTTAGAGTGACGAGTCTTTCTTGTTGGTTCTCCTCGGTATGTGAGATATGTGATGACATGATCTACATGGCTATGTGTTAACATGTTTATCTATCATTTACGTTAGCAATAATATGTTGTATGGATTCTTATCATGTTATGTTGCTTTCATATAGAGTTATGTTCACGCGGGGAGGACGGGGTCGTGATCGAGGCCATGGCTGTGATTCTGGCCGAAGGGATGTTCTAGTCCCAGATGTTAGGGATGCTAATGCACCCAAAGGACCTGTTGCTAAAGGAGATCTATTGCGTGAGATGGTCGTCTCCATCCGGCAACTAGTTGAGGCCACTAAGGGAAGGGAGAGTGTACCCGAGCTGAGGGCGACGGCTGCGATGCGGGAGTTTCATCGTCTGGACCCTCCTACCTTTTTTGGGGATCCCAATCCCACGGTTGCCACTGAGTGGCTAGAGCTAGTTACCAGGATTCTTGATTCGCTTCAGATTGAGGAAAATGATATGAGGGTTATATGTGCTGCCTTCCAGCTGAGAGGGAGTGCTCATATGTGGCAAAAGTTTGCCAAGACCATAGTGGTAGGCACCTAGGATGCATTCACGAAGGTATTTCTGGAGAAATACTTTCCAGCGACTCTGAAGGATAACTACAGAGAGGACTTCTTGTTTCTGACGCAGGGGATGATGATAGTGCTTGAGTACGAGGCTGAGTTTACTAGCCTATCCAGGTTTGCATAGGAGATCGTACCTACTGATAAGTTCCGTGTGAAACAGTTAGAGAGGGGTTTGAGGCCCGCTATCTGAGACAGGGTGGCAGCATTCAGGATGCAGGTCTTTACAGAACTAGTGGAGACTGCTATAAAGGTGGAGGACACTCTGAATGAGATGCGCAGAGACATGGACAGTAGAAGTCAGTAAAGCGGGGGACGCACACAGGATCAGGGCCGTAGGGAGAACAAGCGTCGACGGACATTTGGTCTGAGTTCGCATCCAGTGGGGTCGTATCTTCCATAGTCTTCTGCATCTATGCCTCCCGAAGCTTCAACGGGAAGGTTAAATCAGAGAGGTCTTCTTTGTCACAGATGCTAGCGGCCAGGACATCGTGTGGCTAAGTGCATGAGTGCAGCGCCTGTTCAGGCACAGTCGTAGTCGCGGGCACAGGGGAGGGGGCTAGTGATATGTTTTGAGTGCGGCCAGTCTGGGAACATACGTTGGGACGGCCCCAGAGAAGGGAGTATGCGGAGTACAACTGGAGCACCTGTTGTTCCATCTAGCCAGTGACGAAAGACGTATCAACAGCCGAGAGCTCAGACGTCCCGATTTGCAGAGGGGGTGCATCAGTGCAATCAGGTAGACAGTCCACAGTTCAGAGCCGCAGCGGACCAGCCAGAGCTTATGTTCTTGCAGATCATAGTTCATCTAGAGCACCAGTTGTGCCCGATGCTGCTGCTACCACCTCCATGATCAGAGGTACCTTTCTAGTCTACATATCATGGGCCAGTGTTCTTATCGACACTGAAGCATCGCATTCATTTATATCATCTGCTTTTGTATCTGCTTTAGGGTTGGAAATGGACTAGTTGGGTGGTACTATGTGGGTGGAGACCCCAGTCAGTGGGAGTGTGAAGTTGAGTCTTGTCTGTAGATCCTGCGTGTTGGAGGTTGCCGGTCATTGTGTAGAGTTCGACCTCGTTATCCTAGACATGACCGCGTTTCATGTCATCCTAGGGATTGACTGGCTGACCACCTATCGTGCCTTCATCGATTGCGATCGACGGAGGGTAACGATTTGTACACCGATGGGAGATTGCTTTTGTTTTGTGGGGGACCGGATGAGGGTTTGAGGTCTATGCCAGGTGTTGTGTGGAACCAGGGCAACCTGGGTTCCCTTTTTGCAGCCCTTACGTTGGATGAGGTAGTTGGGATTCGAGGAGAGTTGCCTCCGATGGTGTGCGACTATCCTGATGTCTTTTTTGTTGATCTGTTTGAGTTGCCATCGAGCCGGGAGATAGAGTTCTCTATTAATCTAGTTCCCAGAGCTGCACCCATATCTATACCATCCTATCGCTTTGCACTCACTGAGTTGCGTGAACTCAAGGTGCAGTTACAGGAGTTGCTAAATAGAGGGTTTATACGTCCGAGTACTTCTCTGTGGGGAGCTCCTGCTCTTTTTGCAAAGAAGAAGGATGGATCTTTGAGTCTGTGTATCGATTACAGGAAGCTGAACCAGGTGACAGTGAAGAAGAAGTATCTGATGCCGAGGATAGATGACTTGTTTGATCAGCTGAGGGATTTGAGCTGCTTCTCAAAGATTGACTTGAGATCGGGATATCACCAGTTGAGGATTAGGGACGAGGACATAGCGAAGACTGCTTTTAGGACCCGCTTTGGTCACTATGAGTTTCTGGTTATGCCATTCGGTCTGACGAGCGCACCTGTTACATTCATGAGTTTGATGGACCAGATTTTTCACCCTTACTTGGACAGTTTTGTGGTAGTGTTTGTGGATGATATTTTGATATATTCACTCACCAGGGAGGCACACGAGGATCACTTGCAGATCGTGCTACAGACTTTGATAGAGCAACACCTGTATGCGAAGTTTGAGAAGTGCGAGTTCTGGATGACTGAGGTGAGATTTTTAGGACACGTAGTGTCAACAGATAGGGTATCAATGGATTCGTCAAAAGACGGATGCTGTGACAGGTTGGGAGCGACCGAAGAGTGTCTTTCACATACGTAGTTTTCTGGGTCTAGCCAGTTACTACCGACGGTTCGTGAAGGACTTTGCTAGGCTCGCTGTACCAATGACGCGTCTGACATGGAAGGGAGTTGTGTTTGTGTGGAGTGAGTCCTGTGAGTCAGCCTTTCAGGAGCTGAAGACGAGGTTGACTAGTCCGCCAGTGTTGATTATCCCAAAGTGAGGCTTGGGGTATACGGTATACTATGATGCTTCACATAACGGTCTTGGATGTGTTCTGATGTAGGGAGGTAAGATTGTAGCTTACGGTTCCCGACAGTTGAAGACGCACAAGCGGAATTACCCAACACACGACTTGGAGTTGGCAGCCGTGGTCTTCGCCTTGAAGACATGGCGTCACTATCTGTATGGTGAGCATTTTGAGATTTTCTCATATCACAAGAGCTTAAAATACTTATTTTCGCAGAAGGACCTGAACTTGCGCCAACGTCGATGGATGAATTTATTGGAGGATTACAATTTTGAGTTGCAGTACCATCCAGGGAAGGCCAATGTTGTGGCAGACGCGCTCAATAGGAGGTCTCACGGGTCATTAGCTTCTGTGGCTATACGTGAGTAGGACATGCTTGCAGATGTTAGGGAGTTTGATTTGTCACTCGGGGAGATCGCGATGGGTGCCACCTTATTTTCTGTAGTTACTCGATCAGCGTTGATAACACGTGTACTAGAGGTCTAGTAGACGGATCAGGAGGCTCAGATGATACGAGACCGCGTTGCTAGTGGTGAGGATACAACAGGTTGGATTGTGGGTCCATATCAAAGTCTGAGGTTGGCTGGGAGGTTGTTTGTGCCAAAGTCATGCCGAGCTAATCTATTACGTGAGTGTCATCATTCTGGTCTTATAGTGCATCCTAGAGGAACGAAAATGTACCATGACTTACGTTGTCAGTTTTATTGGACAGCGATGAAGCAAGATGTGATCCAGTTTATTTCTCAATGCCTCACCTGTCAGCAGGTAAAGGAGGAACACAAGAGATCGGTAGGATTACTACAGTCGTTGCCTATATCAGAGTGAAAGTGGGAACACGTCACGATGGACATTGTGTCAGGACTTTCTCAGTCACCTAGGGGACACGACGCCGTGTGGGTTGTGATTGATAGGTTAACGAAGTCTGCACACTTTGTACATCAGGGAGGTAGTCAAATTGCACAGAGTGCCATTATCTATTGTTTCAAACCAAGACCCGCACTTCACATCGCGCTTTTGGTAGAGTCTGAAAAAGGCTTTGTGGATGAACTTAATGTTCAGTACTGCTTTTCACCCCAGACGGATGGCCAATCAGAGAGGACTATATAGATTTTGGAGGATATGCTGAGGGCTTGTGTCCTTAACTTCAAAGGTTAATGGGAGAGACCACAGTCTTGGGACCAGACATGGTACGAGAGACGACAGAGAAGGTTGCTGTGATATGCTAGCGCCTACTGACAGCGTAGAGCCGCTACAAGAGTTATGCAAATCAGAGGAGGCAACTTTTGGAGTTTGTAGTGGGGGATCATGTGTTTCTGAAGGTCTCGCCACATAGAGGTTTGATGAGATTTGATCGTAGAGGGAAGCTATCACCGCGCTTCATTGGACCATTTGAGATCCTAGATAGGATTGGTGAGTTTGTTTATCGTTTGGCCTTGCCACCTCAGTTAGCATCTGTGCATAATGTGTTCCACGTTTCTATGCTTCAGAGGTATGAGCCTCATTGTTCACATGTGTTTAGATTGGGTTGAGTTGCGGGTTGAGGAGGATGCCACTTAATAGGAGCGTCCAGTGAGGATTCTTGATACAAGGAAGCGGGTATTACGGGGCAGAACAATTGCGTATGTTAAGGTCTTATGGCATCATCGCGGGGTTGAGGATGCTACATGGGAGCTGGAGTCTGAGATGCGTACTAGATATCCAGACCTGTTTACCTCATGACCTTGTTGCGAATTTAGGGGCAAAAATCCTTAAGGGAGGAGAGTTGTGAGACCCTGAACCTTATAATTTTGAGTTATTTATATATATGACACTTTTATTCCAGTATATGATAGCATCGATGCATGGCTTATGCTTTAAAGTTGTAGAAAAGCATGTGTAAATGTGTTTTATGCTTTCCAAGACCTTGGTTAGGTGGGTTGGGTTGGTTTTTGGCTTGAAACACAGCAGCAAATTTCAGTACGCCTCTGGTGTGGGGTTCGATCGACTGGGGGGTCCAGTTAGGTCGACTGAACCGTAGATCTAGAGTTCGGTCAACTGAACTCACTAGTTCGGTGGACTGAACAGTTCAATTTTCAGTTTTCTATAAATAGACCAGTGGTGGGTTTTTTGATACAAAACCTTTCTTTAGACCTAAGAAACCCCTTTTCTCCTCTTTCTCTCTAGCTTTGAGGGCCCGAGGCTTGGTGTTGAGTTGATTCCTTCATAAATCATTGCTATCGGGGCCGAGGACTTCGCATCCATTCGATGGGATTCTCGTTCTAATGCCGTTCAATTTCGAGACGTCGAGTCCTTGACTCTCCAAGGCAGGATTCTAGACCGTACTACTGTATAAGGGTGTTTTGTGTAATTACACATGTTTTCACCGAGTAGAAATGCATAAAATGTTGTTTACATTTTTTAAACCGTCGTTTTTGCGTAAAAGTGGATTTTTACGCATTTTCTCGGTTATATGCATGCTTCGGGTACATGGTATCCATGGTTTTCAAAAGTGGTTTGAAAATAAGGTATTTTGTGAAAATGGTGAAAAATGTCTTTTTGGAGGTTTGGAGCTAACCCGCGGGGTTGAGTCTCACCTTTTAAACGCTTGTTGAAAATGGTTTTAGATCTCCATTTGGATGTATTGGATTTCTCTTTATACACGTGTTGTATAAATCATTTTATGGGTTTTCGTAGTTGAGCTACGGTGGGTTTTAAATGTGATCCATAAATGTACCGTGACATAGTGTGATTTGAGTTGGGCTTCTATTTCTCTTTAGTATAAGTCCAAAAACGTGCGCAGAGTGGGTTCGCTACGGTCCCTCGGGTTAATCCCCGTAAATGTGGTTTGGTTATGTTTCGTCCATCGGTCGTGGAAAATCGTAAAGAAATAAGTGTGTGATTTAGGTGCATTCCCATCGGTCACGGAAATCTGTAAAGAAGTCGATTCCCTCCGTTAATGGCGTTGTTGTTGTAACTCCATATAGAACCTGTCATTACCTAGCAGGCCTTCAGTGGGTCAGGACTAGGGTAATGGACGGGAGTCTATAGTTGTTACCTTTGTCGGTACGACAGAGTCGGTACATAGGATTCCATTTACATCTTTTCTCCTCGGCTGTGTGGCCTGAGTGAAGCTTATTGTTTATTTACAGCTTTCTCTTAACTCTGATATGATATCTGTTAGGATGATATGCATAGTTTGAAGGATGAAAATGTGAATTTTTATGAGATAAAACCTTTTGAGACTTGTGGTAGTCTGACAGAAAATTTATGGTTTTGGAAGGAAAACCTTTTTGGCTCCAGTGGTTGAGCCTATGTGTGTATAATTGCATAGCCTACTTTATAGTTTTATTGCCTATGTTATATTGGGCTTTGGCTCACGGTGTGAGATTTTGCTGTAAAACCTTTGAGCATGATGAGATGACCTAGTTGCAGAGGTGATGGAAGACTTGTTATAGTTTTCTCTTTTTGAGACATGTACTTACACACGTGACACCTGTAGAGGCTTCTAAAACGAAATTGTATCACGGCGAACACGGGTCATAAAATCAGTTTAAAAAATTAGTTTTATTTATCCCACAATGCATTATATGCCATCCATGTATCTTCTTGGACGTTCACCGAGGGATCGCAGCCCCCGTCTAATGCACCTTTTTGGGTCCTCCCCGAAGGACCACAGCCCCAACAAATGCAACTTCTCGGCCTCTCGCCGAAGGACCTCAACCCCAACAAATGTATCTTCTCGGCCTCTGCCTAAACAAACGCATCTTCTCGGACAGAGCTAACATTCATAGAACCACATGTTCATCTATCTCATCCTATACACAAATGCATAAATAAATCAGTGTTTAATGCATAAGACCACGTACAAACATTACGTTTCACAAACCATGTCGCACGCTACACACGCGACTCACGCTACACTTGTAACCCATGAACCATGTACCACATGCATCCACTCCGCAGATCCCACAAATTCATGTATATAACCACATTACATGTAATGACATCAAAGCTATGTAACTCACCTACGCAATCTGTACATAAGTAAACTAAAGTTATAAATGTACAAAGCAAGTTATAAATGTACATAGCCATATATAACTTCACATCATGACACCACCATCCAAATAACCCAACATACACTCAAATGGATAACCAATAGCCCACAAAACAAAGACCAACACCAAACCCATAAAACCCTGGTTTTCACAACCAACACCTATTCTCAAAAAGAGCCAGGTGCCCAAACACGCCCTATACCCACCAAAGAACAAACACCACGCACCTAACCGTACACCACACCCCCATCTAACGATGCACGTCAACCCCGAGGATGGCATCTAACAAACACCTGAAGCCACGACACTACCCCCAAAGCCACAACACAACCAATAGAACCCCAAAAAGAATCCAACAGTAGTTCAGACCACTAATCCCATATATCAATCAACTGAATACCGTTAGAAACCAATTGGAAACCAAGGACCCAACCACCAACACATCATAACCCAGACCAACACACGCCCAACACGGCCAACACGAACTCCCACATGCCTAACACGACCATTACGAACCGACACATGCCCAACACAGCTAACATGGACCCATTCACGCCCAATACGGCCAAAATAAACCCCCAAGGCCCCAACACAACCAGCAAAAGTGTCGACACAAATAAGAGAGGTGTCAACACAAACACCGAAGGTATCGACACAAACAAAAAATGTGTCAACACTAATAGCGAAGGTGTTGACACAAACCGAAAAGGTGTCAACACCAACAGCGAAGGTGTCGACACAAACAGTGGCAGAAAATGTGTTGACCTAAACTAAAATGTGTTAACACCAGCGACAAAAAGTGTCGACACCAATAGAAAATGTGTCGACACAAAAGAAGAAATTTCAAAATTTTAAACCAGACGGCTGGACGGCGACGGAAAGCAAACCCTAACGACAGAAAAAGCTTCTCAACCCCAAATTAAACCATTCAAACAACCCTTTAGCAACCTACGGACATACACAAACCCAAAACTACCATAAACCTCGAGTGAAACACTCGAAACCCAATTTCGTCCAACCAAAAACACCCAAAAACAATTTTAAACCAAAACCCAACTTATAAATTGATTTTTATGCATTTTTAAATGATAAAAATATACACGATTACACATAGCACCCTTATAAGACATGAGAGTCTAGGATCCTAACTCGTTGACTCAAAAACTCGACGCCTCAAACCACGTGCAAAAATAAACTTTACCAGAATCGAATTTTGTCTAGATGAACGTAAAACCCAAGACCCAAGCCCCTGAGAATCTAGAGAGAAGAGAGAGCTTTGGTTTGGAAAAAGAAAACCTAGCCACCAAGTTTTCAAAAATATTTCCACAAAATATCAAGGGTAGATATTGATAGGCCACGAAAATATCTTTTAAAAAAAAAAAATTCACACCACCATGCCCAATGGCCCCGAGAACCAACCCCGCATACATATCTAAACCCGAACATGTATAGAAACTAATATTAACATGCAGAAACAAAAATGGTAAACACGCGTTTAAAAACACTGAAAAAGGAAACGGGTCAGGGTCTCACAGGACGTGTGGGTCTATTGTTCTATTAAAAGGTGGTTTTTGGTGAGAACCATTTTATGGGAGAATCAGGTGTTGGCCTTCGGGTTAGGTTTTGGTTCTTTGCTCTGTTAGTTGTCTCGGCGAGTGGATGGGTCGTTTGGGTGTGCAGATGACGGGTGTTTTGCTTGTGATGTCATGATGGGTTGTGTGGCATTGTTATGTGGAACGTCGTAATTATACGTGTTTTTGTGCTTATAGAACTATGGTTAGTTTTCTTCTTGCATGTTGTAGGATGGGTATGTGGTCCTATGTGGTTATATGTGATCTTATGTGGTCATGGTGTATCTAAACTCTATTTTTTTTATGTGTGCATGGGTTGTACTAGTTAAAACTCTGGTTTTAAAATTGTATACGTCGATAAAGATGTATATGAGGAGCAGATTTTGGTTATACAGTGAAAGTCCGTGAAGATATCTGTTGGCTCTGGTCAAATTGGCATTAGTTGGGGAAAATAATGGTCCTACGGTGAAAGTTCGTAAAGCTATATGATGGGGGCATACGTTGTCTTACAATTTTACTAGTGAAGTTATATGTTAATTCT
Organism: Heliamphora exappendiculata; assembly: GCA_034768845.1. Lineage (NCBI taxonomy): Eukaryota > Viridiplantae > Streptophyta > Magnoliopsida > Ericales > Sarraceniaceae > Heliamphora > Heliamphora exappendiculata. The sequence continues at coordinate 14,274 of JAOTRH010452257.1, read as the reverse complement.
ACATGTGTTGCATTGTATAAATGGCGTGTGTTTCATGTGGGGCTCGTGGGAGTCTTGGCTCGTAGGAGTCAATCTTCGCTGGTGAAGCATTGTACTATGTATATCAAATTATTTTTTAGGCTCTGATGACTTGTGAAACAAAATCGTTTTCAAAACTATTTTCTTTGAGACTCTTGGGAGTTCTTATACAAAACTATTTTTTTAACTGTTTTCTTCTGGAGCTCATATGAGTCGAAAACTACACCTTGTTTTCCAAGCATGTTTTGTTTTTATTGCATGCTTGTCTAGTTTTTGCTGAGTTTTGGCTCACAGTGTGAGATTTGAAATATTTTTCAGGTACCGATCACGCAGGTTGACTCGGGGTGGCTAGAGAGGTGAAAGACCTGTAGTCTTCCTTTTTGTTCTTTTGATCATGTATGTTATAACATGTTTATCGGTGTTGGGACCGTGTAATGTAAGTCTTTTTGGTAGATATATTAAATGCATGTATGCTTTATTTTATGAGTAACATCAGGTTGGGTGTTTGTATGGCTGTTTATGGGCTTTTCACGTGACCCAGAGTGTGGGGCGTCACAGAATTGTGAGACCCTAAACCATTTCTTTTTTTGGAAATGATCTAAGTGTTGACGGGAGTAAGAATTTAAGTTTTATCTTGCTTCTACTGTTAAGTTATTTTTACCCAGCGTTGACCGCTCGAGCGGTGGGTGAGCGCTCGAGCGGGCTGGTGGCAGAGAGTGGGTCTGAATGGTGACTGCTCGAGCGGTGGTTGTCCACTCGAGCGATGGTATGGCAGAGGAGTATGTCGGCAGGGGTCCGCCCGAGCGGTGGTTTGGCGCTCGAGCGGTGGAGGCATGGCGCGTGATTCTACAAATGCATGGTTTTTATGCATGATCGGGTTCAGAGATTTTCTGGGGCTGGTCCCCAGGACTGTTGGGCGTTGTGGTGCGAATTAAAAAAAAAAGATATTTTCGTGGCCTATAAATATCTGGAGTAAGATATTTTCAAAAGATATTTTCATAACTTACAAGCTAAGTTTCCTTTTTTCAAACCAAATGCTCTGCCTTCTCTCTAACTTCTCGGGGGCTCGGGGCTCAATTTTTGATGATCAGATAGCAGATCCTTAGTATCCTCATGGTGGGCTACGCTTTCATCCGAACAGAATTTCATTCTGACGAACATTTTTGCATGTGGATCGAGGCGTCGAGTTTCTGACTTAACGAGGTAGGATTCTAGACTCTACTGTTGTTAAAGGGTATTACGTGCAATTATATGTATTTTGACCGGTTAAAAATGCATGGACAACCGATTTATGTTTCATTAAATCGGGTTTTGGTTCAAAAAGGCGTTTGTGTTGATTTCAGTTGGATGAAAATGGGTTTTGAATTGTGTCTTTCGAGGTTCTCTGCTAGTTTTGGGTTCGGGTATATCCGAGGGTGTCAAAAAGGTGTTTGGAGGCTTTAATTTGAGGTTGAGATGGTGGTTTATTAGCGTTTGAAAGTTTGGGGGCTTGGAAATCAAAAACAGGGAAAATCTGGGTTTTTCTCGGATGGTAGCTCGCTCGAGCGCTCAATGTCTGCTCGAGCAGACTAGCTGCACAGGGCCATTTGGTTTTGATGATATCTCCCTCATCTGGAATTGAAATTGGGTCGTTCTTGTACTAAAATTGAAGCCCTATAAGTCTTCTTTCCAATGACACCTCTCTCACAATGAAATTCATTTTTTTGAAAAAGTTATGACCAAAAGAGTGTGGGTATGTCAAAATCTCTTAACCAATTTTCATCCATTTTTGGCCAAATGCTTGGGAAAGGTTGTTTTTCATCCTCTGTGGAACTTTTTATCAAATTTCTTATTCCTTGGGAGTTTATTTGTGGGTGTTTCACGTGACCCAGGTGTCGAGACGTGATGGTGACGATTGGATAGTTACACTACATGTAGTTGTATGCTTTTTCCCTGGTTGAAATGCTTATATAATATGTTTTGTGTTCAAACCTCGTTTGCTCAGATAAAAGAATGTTTTGCACTTTTTTTAGTTTACTACATGATATGAATTGTGGATATCTCTAGTTTTCAAAGGGTGTTCTTAAAAACGGTGGAAAATTGTGATTTTGTGAAAAATCTCGACAAATCATGTTTTGGAGGTTTGGAGCTAACCCTTGGGGTTGAGTTTCAATTTTGGAAACATTTTGTTGAAAATGGGAAAAAATATTTTAAAAATCTTTGGTTTGATCTCCATGTTGATGAATGGATCTTCATACGTGTTTAATGTATAAATGTAAAAATATTTTGGTTTTGTGAAATGATTCTCTAGATGTACCGAGATAGCGGGTATGTCGCACGAGTTGCCCTCAGTGTAAGTCTAAAAATGTGCGCAGAGTAGGTGCTTTGTACCTTCGGGTTAGTCCCCGTAAATTAAGTAGTTGGGTGCTCTGTACCCTCAGGTTTTGGGCCTGTAAATTGAGTGGTTACGATGTGGTGGCTCCGTATAGAACTTGCATTTACCCAGCCGGTCCTATGATGTATAGGGATTGGGTAAAGGGGCAGGAATCTATACTTGCTATCTCTGTCCGTTGGTGATGGAGTCGGTACATAGGAATCATTTACTTTATCCTCAGTTGCGTGTTTCGAGTGGATTTTATTGTATCTTTCTTCTCGGTGGTGTATCCCGGGTGGAGAATACTATTTTACTACAGCTTACTGTTTTATCTTCCTTGGCTGTGTGTGTTCCGAGTGAAAAATATCTTTTCTCTTTCCTCAGTGTGTGATCCAAGTGGAAACTAACATTTTGGTTACTGCTTTTCATTAACTATGAAAACGTTATCTGCATTGTCGATATGCATGGTTTTAAGGCTGGAAATGTGGAATTTTATGAATTAAACCTATTTTGAGGCTCGTGTTAGCCTAATGGAAAACTTATGGTTTTGGGTTAGGAAAACCTTTTTGGCTCCTGTGGTTGAGCATGTATACTTATGATGGCATAACCTACTTTACAGCTTTATAGTCTATTTCTATTGTGCTTCGGCTCACGGTGTGGGATTTTGCTGTAAAACCTTTTTTAGGTAAGCGTGGTCCTGTAGGTTGACCCGGTGGTGCCCGAAGGTGGCTGATGACAAGACACTGTTGTCTTGTTTTGTTAGGCAGTTTATACCTTTCTGTATATGTTTCATGTTTTGAGATAACATGTTGGAAAATATATGTAATGATTATGGATGTATGCATGTTTTAATGCTTTCGAGAGAACCTTGGGTTGGTTGTTATGGCTTTTCGCGTGACCAAGAGTTTGGGCCGTGACAACTTGGTATCAAAGCTCTAGGTTCGAATACCTATGAGCTGTGGGAAGAGGGTGCATTACCTTGGGAGGAAAGTTGTGTGTGTGTTTGGCTGCCTATGTTTGTGTTTATAACATGAGCATGTTAATGTCGTGTATATGTAAGGATGGAGGTTGGACCTTAGGATTGATTAGTCTTGCCTTCGGGTGTTTGGATTGACAAACTTGGGAGCCAAGTTAGAAACGCATTTCACGAATGTGATTTCCAACAAGGAATCTAAGTGGGTTGTCCGAAGTGACGCGCCATTTTTGTTGATTCTCCTCGGTATCGGTGTGGTGACTGTGTAATCATTGTGGCTATGTGTTAGCATGATTATGTGGTATGTGGTAGATATAACATGATAGATCGACCTTAGGTTCTCGTGTCTCATGTTTTCTTTTATGTAACCTGTACACCTTTAGAGGCGATGAGACCGTGGTTTAGGTTTGGTCTTGTGCGACTTGGTTGTTATCAGTTGCAGAGGTACAGTAATGGGTTGAGCGTCGATCGCTTGGTATGTTGTGGAACTCCTCAGTGAGTCGAGTTTATCCGTGTGAGGTTGGCCTCGGTTGGCAAATCGTTGAGTGTAGTCGAAGCTTGATTGATGGCTTTGACTTGGATAGTTGGCTTCTCTCGAGAGTAAGTTATCAGAAGTTGTAGTGGTGTTAAGGATAGCCTTGTGAGTAGAGGTGATAGCGTGTTAGAAACCCTGAGAAATTAATTATTGTGATTGGATAATGGAAGTCCCTTTCTGTTAAGGTTTGATGTATGTGGTTTTGGCCGTGTGATGGATTAGGTACGTCTTGAGCCGTGTACTCAGGATGGGATATGGACGGGGACATAGTGGATGGGAGCATAGTAATCCTTGACCGGGTGTATGTTGACACAGCAGAACATGAGTGGTTCTGGGAATATCCCTGTCAGCAGGATGTTGATGGTGATCAACAGGATGTTGTAGGTAGTCAGAGTAGTTCTGATGACCTTGGACGTTGTATGCCTCTTTGAGGTTTGAGACTTGAGTTACGAGTGTGTGAGCTCAAGGATGTGGGAATGAGTATGAGTTGCAGATATGCTGGGAAGAGCATGGGTTATGGCTGTATGGGAATGTGTAAGGGTTCCTGCGACGAGTATCAGTTCTGTGGGATTCCTACGAGAATGTCGGTTAGTGGTTTGGTCAATATTCTAGTGAATAGGAGATCGCGTTTGGGAACCGTGCTCGGTTCCTGTGGTTGGCTTAGTGTTGAGATGACGTATCCGGGGTATGATATGTCTGAAGGTTGTTTGTGTTCCACCTTAGGTTCAGAGATGGGCATGTTATTTGCCCACGGGAATGTAGTGTGGAGTAATAAGGTTCAACACTGTACCGTGTGGTTTTGCTGGCCTGGGGTGATAGGTGAGAAATCGTAGGTACGATACCTATGATCGATGTGTGCTTTGAGAGCGGAAGTACGAAAGGTGTCTGCATGGTTGTGGGAATTATGAGCAACTCTAGATGAAAGGTCTCAAGATTGGGTTCCCTTTGTTTGACGTTGTGCCTTAGACAGTGAACTCGAAGCTGTGACGTGATTGTGGTTTGCTTAGTAGGAGTTAGGTCGTGTAGCGCAACCTTGTAAAGTGAGGTTTTAGGTACAATGGGATGTGTTGTACTGGGTATGCGGATTGATGGTGTTCACATGTATGAATGAGGTCAAAGAGAGCTTTGTGTAGCCGATGACTTGAGTATTGTGATCGAAGTTGACAGGAGCTGTATGACTATAGTGAATATGGCCTCGAGGTGGGACTTATAGAGTTCTTAGAGGCTAAGTGTTGAGGAGTACTCCCAGTATGCTGAGGTTGAGTCATGGTTTCTTGTTAACCTGTTTCTTTCCTCTGGATGGAAAGGGAGAGAGAGTTTTCTTGTAAACGATTGTTTATAGATGATTGTCTGGTGCGAGTTATTTCATCTCGGTTGGATGGAGATGCCTGGTTCTTGATTGGTTCAGATTTGGTTGTGTTCTGAGACTGTGGAATCTCAGTGGTTGATATAGGTTGTTGGATACCTATGAGATGATCTATCTGTGTGATGCGTTTGGTCGAGTGACTCGCTAGAGTCAGGTGACTCGCCAGAGTCATGTAACTTTGTGGTTGTGAAGCCAGGTCAATTTTCGGTTGTGTGAAGCCTTGTCACAGATAATGGTGTACCACCTGATGTTTCTCCTGGGTGAGAATTGTGGTTCGTGATAGAAGTTCGAGTAGAAGATGAAGATTTGAGGGTTTGCTGAGATGCATTCTTTGGTAATCTAGGTGAGTGAAGTGAGCTTCTCTCTGGTGAGCTTCTCTCTAGAGTTACATGTTTGTGTTATCGCTCATGGATCGGCATCTTGGCAGCCTCAGTGATGGTGATGTTGACATTGGTAGGGTGATGATGTGTGGTATCAAAGTCGGTGATCGTCAGAACTTGGGAAAAGTTTTTGTGTGGAACATGTGACTTCTTGTGCCCGATGTCAGAGTTTGACGTCGTGTGTTTGGACTTGTGGAGATAGTCCTTGGTGTGTATTGTGAGGTGTGATTGAGCCAATATGTGGCAACGAGGACGAGGGTGATAATCTCTGTGTTCGAGCATAGAGTATGTTTGAGATCAAGTACCATGGTGGATTAGTCTCGTATGATGCGTTTGTCGCTGAAGTGGTTTGAGTTCGGCGAGAGTTCTGTATTGGGGTTTGGTAGCACGAGTTAGATCTTGATCCAATGTTTATGGATGTTTCCTGGATGACAGTGGTATCAGTAGAACTTGCCTGCGCGAGCAGTCCGTATGGAGATCGATTCTTCAGGTCGTATTTACCTTGTGCGATGACGGTTGTATTCTTGATATCAGTTTTGTGATGGCAGGTTTTGAATTTCAGTTGCTGGGGCATTTCTGCTGTTGTGTAGTATTGTTGGGTTTGCATCAGAGATTTTTTATAGTTGCGGGACAGCGTTTGGCTTGAGTTGCAGTGTTGAATTTTGGGGAAAAAATTCCTTTAAGAGGGGCAGAGTTGTGAGACCCTGACCCGTTTCTTTTTTTGGAAATGATCTAAGTGTTGACGGGAGTAAGAATTTAAGTTTGATATTGCTTCTTCTGTTCATTTTTTTTACTCAGCGTTAACCACTCGAGCGGTGGGTGAGCGCTCGAGTAGGATGGTGGAAAAGAGTGGGTCTGAATGCTGACTGCTCGAGCGGTGGTTGTCTGCTCGAGCGATGGTATGGCAGAGGAGTATGTCGACAGGGGTCCGCTTGAGCGGTGGTTGGGCGCTCGAGCGGTGCAGGCCTGGCGCGTGATTCTACAAATGCGTGGTTTTTATGCATTATCGGGTTCGGAGATTTTGTGGGGCTGGTCCCCGGGGCTGTTGGGCGTTGTGGTGTGAATTTTTAAAAAAAAAAATATATTTTCGTGGTTTATAAATATCTGGAGTTAGATATTTTTAAATAATATTTTCATAACTTACAAGCTAAGTTTCCTTTTTTCAAACCAAATGCTCTGCCTTCTCTCTAACTTCTCAGGGGCTCGGGGCTCAATTTTCAACGATCAGACAGCAGATCCTTAGTAGCCTCATGGTGGGCTACGCTTTCATCCGGATAGAATTTCATTCCGACGAAGCTTATTTTTGCACGTGGATTGAGGCATCGAGTTTTTGACTCAACGAGGTAGGATTCTAGACTCTACTGTTGTTAAAGGGTATTACGTGCAATTATATATATTTTAACCGGTTAAAAATGCATGGACAATCAATTTATGTTTCTTTAAATCGGGTTTTGGTTCAAAAAGGCGTTTGTGTTGATTTCGATTGGATGAAAACAGATTTTGAAATGTGTCTTTCGAGGTTTTGTGCTAGTTTCGGGTTTGGGTATATCCGAGGGTGTCAAAAAGGTGTTTGGAGGCTTTAATTTGAGGTTGAGAAGGTGGTTTATGAGCGTTTGAAAGTTTGGGGGCTTGGAAATAAAAAATAGGAAAAATTTTGGTTTTTCTCGGGTGGTAGCTCGCTCGAGCACCCGACATCCGCTCGAGCGGGCTAACTGTGCAGGGCCATTTTGTTTTGATGATATCTCCCTCATTTGAACTCAGAATTGGGTCGTTCTTATACTCAAATTGAAGCCTCGAAAGTCTTCTTTCCAATGACACCTCTCTCACAATGAAATTCTTTCGATGGAAAACGTTATGACCACTGGCGTGAGGGTATGTCAAAACCTCTTAACCATTTTTCATCTATTTTTGGCCAAATGCTTGGGAAAGGTTGTTTTTCATCCTCTGGGAAACTTTTTATCAAATTTATTGTTCCTTGGGAGTTTCTTTGTGGGTGTTTCACGTGTCCTGGGTGTCGGGACGTGATAGTGATGGTTGGCTAGTTACGCTACATGCAGTTGTATGCTTTTTTCCCGGTTAAAATGCTTATATATCATGTTTTGTGTTCAAACCTCGTTTGCTCAGATAAAAGCATGTTTTGTGCTTTTCTTAGTTTACTACATGATATGAATTGTGGATATCTCTGGTTTTCAAACGGTGTTCTTGAAAATGGTGAAAATTTGTGATTTTGTGAAAAATCTCGACAAATCATATTATAGAGGTTTGGAGCTATCCCTTGTGGTTGAGTCTCAGTTTTGAAAATGTTTTGTTAAAAACAAGGAAAAACATTTTAAAAATATTTGGTTTGATCTCCATGTTGATGGAAGGATCTTTATACATGTTTAATATATAAATATGAAAACGTTTTGGTTTTGTGAAATGATTCTCTAGATGTACCGGGATAGCGGGTATGTGGCACGAGTTGCCCTCGGTGTAAGTAAGAAAATATGCACAGAGTAGGTGCTTTGTACCTTTGGGTTTGTCCCCGTAAATTAAGCAGTTGGGTGCTCTGTACCCTCGGGTTTTGGGCCCGTAAATTGAGTGGTTACGTTGTGGTGGCTCCATATAGAACTTGCATTTACCCAGCCGGTCCTATGATGTATAGGGATTGGGTAAAGGTGCAGGAATCTGTAGTTTCTACCTCTGTCCCTTCATGACGGAGTCGGTACATAAGAATCATTTACTTTATCCTCGACTGTGTGTTCTGAGTGGATTTTATTGTATCTTTCTCCTCGGTGGTGTAGCCCGTGTGGAGAATACTATTTTACTACAGCTTACTATTTTATTTTCTGCGGCTGTGTGTGTTTCGAGTGAAAAATATCTTTTCTCTTTCCTCGGTGTGTGATTCGGGTGGAAACTAACGTTTTGGTTACTGCTTTTCATTAACTGTGAAAACGTTATTTGCATTGTTGATATGCATGGTTTTGAGGGTGGAAATGTGGGACTATATGAATTAAAACAGTTTTGATGCTCGCGTTAGCTTGATGGAAAACTTGTGGTTTTGGGTTGAAAAAATCTTTTTGGCTCATGTGGTTGAGCCTGCATGCTTATGATTGCATAACCTGCTTTACAGCTTTATTGTCTGTTTCTATTGGGCTTCGGCTCACGGTGTAGAATTTTGCTGTAAAATCTTTTTCAGGTAAGCGTGGTTCTGTAGGTTGACCTGGTGGTGCCTAGAGATGGCTGATGACAAGACCCTGTTGTCTTGTTTTGTTGTGTAGTTTATACATTTCTGTAAATGTTTCATGTTTTGAGATAACATGTTGTAAAATATATGTAATGATTATGGATGTATGCATGTTTTAATGCTTTCGAGAGAACCTTGGGTTTGTTGTTGTGGCTTTTAGCGTGACCAAGAGTTTAGGGCGTGACAAGAATGGTATCAGAGCTTTGGGTTTGAATACATAAGAGCCGTGGGAAGAGTGCATCACTGTGCGAGGTTGATTGCATGTGTTTAGATATTTTGATAATATGAGCGTGTTAGCATGTTCAGTATGAGAATGTTATGTATATGTGGGCATGGGGATTCAACCTTGGGATTGATTAGTCTTGCCTTTAGGAATTTGGATTAACAAACTTGGGAGCTAAGTTAGAAACGCGTTTAGCTCACATGATTTTTAATAGGGAATCTTAGTAGGTTATCCAAATTAATGTGTCACACTTGTCGGTTCTCCTCGATATGTGGTGTTTATTTAGCATGAACCTATGTAACTACATGTTAGCATGCTTATGAGGTTCGTGCTTATATGTTGCATCTTATGTTATGTGTTTCTTTCATGTAGACGTGATGTCTGCATGGAGAGGGCGAGGCCGTGACCATGGTTTTGGCCAAGGGAATGTGCTTATCCCTGATACTGAGGATGTAATGCTCCTCAGGGACCGATGAATGCGATAAAGTTGCTGCATGTGCTGGTTGGTTCTATCCAGCAGCTGGTTGAGGTCGCTAGGGGTGAGACTGCTAGAGAGGGAGTGCCTGAGTTGAGGGCAACAGCGGCGATGTGGGAGTTCAGGTGTATGAATACACCTACCTTTGCAGGAGATCCTAATCCTATAGTAGCAACATAGTGGTTGGAGCTGGTGACTCGAATCCTCGATACATTGCAGCTTGTGGAGGACAATTTGCGGGTTTCTTTTGCCACGTTTCAACTGAGGGATGATGCTCACGAATGGTGGAAGTATGCCCGAAATACTGTGGGGGCCACGTGGGCAACTTTCACTGGAGTTTTTCAAGAGAAATACTTTTCTACTTCATCCAGAGACTTGTATAGAGAGGAGTTTTATACTCTTACCTATGGAGCGATGGGTGTTATGCAGTACGAGGCTAGGTTTACTAGCCTATCTCGTTTTTCACTGGAGCTGGTAGCGACAGAAGAGCTGAGATCGAGGTGGTTTGAGCTAGGTTTGAGGCCTGCGATCAGAGAGAGAGTGGCCAGCTTTGGGCTACATGTGTTTACAGAGTTGGTGGAGGTAGCAACAAGGATTGAGAATACCTGTTGGCCTAACAGCGCTTCAATAATCGATTTTGATGATAACAAACTTATGTATATAATTGTCCAAATTGAGATTGTTTACAGGAAATATACGCTTAGCACAATTCAAGATACAAAGTGGAAGCCGTGACGCATAATTTCAAATCAAGTTATTTGGCGACAAGCTTTTGAAACAAATGCAAGAGTTGAAGAAGAAATTGAAGAACAAGTTTTGTAATTTTATTTTTAGGATCCTTGTACATTCACTTTATCTCTTGAATATTTCTTTGAAGCTCATAGGAATTCTAAAAATTATAAAAATATTTTTTGAAATCAAAAAGTGATCAAAATATTTTTAAAAAATAAAAATATGAATTTTTGAATGTCTAGTCGACTAAAGGGTTGTCCCCAGTCGACTGAGTGAACAGGCCAAAATTGATTTTCAGATCTAAAAAAGGTCAGTCGACCGTCCCTTGAGGTCCAGTCGACTGAAGTCAAGTTCAGTCGGCCGAACTAGTTTCATCAGTCAACCAAACAGGCTTAATTTCGAAATTCTACTGAAAACAGCTAGTTTGAACTTGCCCCATTTTGCCCAATGGCTAGTCTGATTTTGAGGTCTATAAATAGAGCCATTGAGCTATTTTTTTATTCACTCAAAGCCTCTCAAACATTCTCTCATATACAAACTCTTTGTGCTTCAAATTCTTGAGCTTTTTAGTTATATTTTTGAGAGAAAATCATTTGATTTCTTGTTGAGCTTCATTGTTATATTTCTTGAAACGTGAGTTTAGTGCTTTCATTATTCGTACTTATCTACTCATTGAATGAGCATTTATTTGTACTTCTTCTTCTGTTCATTTGTTGTATTTGATAAAGGCGTTTTTCAAAAGAGGCTAATCTGCCTACAAAGATTGGGTTGCTTGAGAAGGGTACATTCTCAAGAAAGTCTATTTTGCCTAGACTAAGGAGAGAGACTCCTCCGCTTATTGAATGATAGGTAGTAAGAAATCCTCTTAACGGTTGGCTTGAGACAAGGATGTAGGCCGTAGTACCGAACCTTGTAAAAATCGTGGTGTTCATCTTCTAGTTTGCTCATTTCTTTTTACTTTTTTATTTTGTTGCTTGTCATTGCTTCACACACACTTGCACTTGAATCATTTATTTCTCGCATCTTTTATTTCATTTCATTTTGAAAGAAATATTGTCAAGTTAAAAATTCTTATATATTATTCTAGAAGTCATATTTGAAAAGTATCAATCTTGAAAGTTATAATTATATCATTTAGTTAACAAGAATGTTTAAATATTGTGAATTAAAATTGAAGTACATTTGCATTGTTATAAAAAAGGGCTTTAAGTTAGCATCTTCATTTGTTCTTACATCTTTTTTAAACTTATTATTTTATATCATTTCAAATATACTTGTACTTTAGTTTTTCAACAAAAAACATACCTAAAATTTTTTTTGTGAATTAATACTTATAAGTGAACTAAAAGGCATCTTTGGATTTTATACTTAAATAATTTTTTAAATCCAATTCACCCCCCTCTTGGGATTACACACTTACTATCAATTGGTATCAGAGCTTAACACATTATTCTTAATAAGTTTTTGTGAAAAAGATCTACGGCAGATATTGGTATATCCCCTTTTGGAGAGGGTCAGTCCTCCACAAGGCCTCCAATCTTTTCTAGTGTCAACTACACCTTTTGGAAGCAAAGAATGAGAATATCCATTCAAACCATGGATTGGAGGGCTTTGAGGGTAATCGTGCAAGGTAACTTCACTCCCACTAAAACTGTAGAAGATAAGGAGGTTCCTAAATTAGATGAAGAATTGAATGAAAATGATATGAAACAATTACAAATAAATTCTAGTGCTATGAATACATTATATTGTGCTTTAGATACTAATGAATATAATCGAATAATGACTTGTATAAGTGCAAAAAAAATATGGGAAAAATTAGAAATAACTTATGAAGGAACACAAGATGTTAAAGACTCTAGGATTGATAGATTAATTAATGAATATGAAAGCTTTAAGATGCATGAAGATGAAACCATATCTAGCATGTACACACGCTTTACTCATATTATTAATTCTCTTAATGCACTTGGAAAAATTTACCAATCTTATGAGTTGTTAATGAAAGTACTCAAAGTCTTACTACGCATTTGGGAAGCTAAGGCTACAGCCATCTCCGAGGCAAGAAATCTAAGGGTCATGACCTTGGATGAACTAATTGGCTCACTGTTGACATACGAGCTCATGATAAATGAAAAAGTCAACAAGCAAACTAAGGTCAAGAAATCCTTTGCCTTTAAAGCCTCAAAAGAAAGTTCCAGTGATGAAGAAAATGAGGAAATCAATGATGATGACATGGCACTTATCACAAGAAGATTCAGCAAATTCCTCAAGCGAGACAAAAGGCTTTCAAGAAGATTCCGAGGCATAAAATTTGATAAACGAGACTCAAGCAAACAAGACCTCAAAAAGGAACCACTCACTTGCTACAACTGCAACAAAACGGGGCACATTAGGCCCTAATATCCTTTGCTCAAGAAGGACTCAAAGAAGAAAAAGAAGGCCATGAAAGCAACCATGTGGGATGACTCAGATTCGAACGAGTCAAGTACTAGTTCAAGCGACGAAGAAATGGTGAACTTCTGCTTGATGGCGAGTATAGACGAGGAGGTATGCTTGAGATCCTCGTCATCCTCAAAAGAAAGATAGTATATGGATAGTGGATGCTCAAGACATATGATGGGGGACAAGTCAAAATTCCTAAGCTTAACACCTAAGGATGGAGGTTATGTGACTTTTGGAGACAACGGAAAAGGTAAAATCATTGGTATAGGTAAGGTTGGTAAGAAATCTTCTCTATCTATTGATAACGTACTTCTTGTTGATGGTCTTAAATATAATCTCCTTAGTATTATTCAATTATGCAATAAAGGTTACAGTGTACAATTTTTGCATGACACGTGTGTTGTTGAAAACAAAGAAAATAATAAAACTTTATTTGTTGTAAAAAGATTTGAAAATGTCTACACTATCGATTTTTTTCTCAAAATGTTCAATGTTTTTTTATTGTAAATGAAACTAGTTGGTTATGGCATAGGAGGCTAGATCATGCCAACATGGATCTCCTATCCAAACTTGTCAAGAAAGATTTGCTCAAAGACTTGCCTAAGACTAAATTTATTAAAGACAAGATTTGTGATGCTTGCCAATTTGGTAATCCGGCCAAAACGAGTTTAAAAAAGAAACAAGAAATTTATACAATTAGGCCTCTACAATTACTTCATGTTGATTTGTTTGGTCCTATGAAACTCCAAAGTCTTGAAGGAAAAGCATATTGTATTGTTATTATTGATGATTTTTCGCGATATACATGAATTTTATTTCTTACAACAAAAGATGAAGTATGTCATGTGTTGGCTAAACTTTATAAGAAAATTCAAAATTAAAAGGGGTATTCTATTCTACACATTCGTAGTAGTGATAGAGGAAGAGAGTCTAAAAATAACAATGTAGAAAATTTTTGTGACCAAAATGGAATTTCTCATAATTTTTCTGCACCTCGAAATCCTCAACAAAATGGGATTGTTGAGAGAAAAAATCGATCTTTACAAGAAATGACACGAACAATGTTAAATGAACACAAAATTCTTAAATATTTTTGGGCCGAGGCAGTAAATACTGCTTGCTATGTCATGAACCGAGTTTTTTAAGACATCATTTAAACAAAACTCCTTATGAGCTATGGAATGGTAGAAAGCCCAATATTTCTTATTTTCATGTCTTTGGATGTAAATGTTTTATTTTAAATGATAAAGATGATTTGGAAAATTTTGAATCTAAATCTAATGAAGAAATTTTTTTAGGATATGCTACAAATAGTAAAGTTTATAGAGTATACAATAAAGAACCTTGACATTAGTGGAATCCATTCATATAACATTCGATGAATCTAACCCTTTTTCTTTTAAGATTCTAGTTGATGATGATTTAGATATAAATAAAAGATTGAAAGAATTACAAATCAATGAAGACAAAGGCATAGAGATTCATGAGTCTAAAAGTCAAGATAAACATAAAGACCTACCAAAAGAATGGAAGACAGTGAAGGATCAC
>JAOTRH010452256.1:0-49403 GCA_034768845.1 Heliamphora exappendiculata | reverse complement strand
AACATAGTGAAAGTGTGTGATCCCGTGGATGTAGGCATAACTTATAGAACCACAAAAATCTTGTGTCTTGCTTGTGTCATAGCTCGTTCTCTCTTTTTTGTTCTTATTCTGTGTTTGTGATTTCTTCATCATTCTTGGATGGGATTAGTGATTACGTTCTAACCCTTAACAACTGGTATAAGAGCTCCGGGTTAGGAGAGTTGAAGAACACACATGGTAGAAGAAGGAAGATCAACTAGAATCGAGATCAAACTTTAGTTATATGCAAATAGAAGAGTATTTATACGGGAAGAAGTTGCACTTATTTCTCTTGGGCTCTAAACAGGAGGGTATGAAGGATGAAGAATGGGCTTTACTTGACAGACAGGTGTTGAGAGTCATTTGGTTAACGTTGTCCCGATCAGTGCCGCACAACATGATTAAGGAGAAGATTACAGCTGATATGATGGCGGCGTTGTCAAATATGTATGAAAAATCGTTTGCAAATAATAAAGTGTATCTTATGAAAAGGTTATTTAATTTTAAGATGGTTAAGAAAACCCCGGTGACACAACATCTAAATGAGTTCAACAACATTATAAATCAGTTATCTTCGATTGAGATCAACTTTGATGATGAAATACGAGCTATGATTGTTTTGGTTTAACTACCACATAGTTGGAAAGCTATGAAAATGATAGTAAGTAATTCTGCTGGGAAGAACAAACTAAAGTATGATGACATTGGGGATTTGATATTAAGCGAGGAGGTTTGCAGAAGGGATTCCAACGAGGTGTTCAGCTTTGAGTTGAAAGCCAGCATGGTATTGAATATTAAAGCAAGGGGCAGAGGTATTGACAGAAATCAAAATCAAGGAATGTAGAAGTCTATGAAGGGTAAAAGCAAGTCTAAGTCTATACGACAACTTGAGTGTTGGGGTTGTGGAAAAATCGGCCACATCAAGAAGAACTATAAAGAGCAAAGAAAAAGGTTGGTGGTAAGTCAGCTAATGTTGTTACAGACGAAGTATAGGATGCTTTACTCCTATCAGTAGACAGTCCTATTGACTCTTGGGTATTGGACTCACGAGCTTTTTTTTCAAACTACGATGCATTGAAAAATCATCGAAAACTACGCGGCTGGTGATTTTGGCAAGGTGTATTTGGAAACGGGGAGACTTTGGATATTATTGGTACAAGCGATATCCATATTAAAGTGTCGAATGGGTCAATGTGAAAGATACACAAGGCACAACATGTATCTATATTGATGAGAAACTTGATATCCATTGGGTAATTGGATGCTAAAAGACATTCAATGACTTTTGTTGGTGGCATGTGAAAGGTCACAAAAGGAGCTATGGTAGTGGCTTGAGGAACAAAGACACCCCTTATACATGATGTCTAGTACAAGACTTAGCAGGAGTTATAGACGGTGGGTCAGACACAAGCCTATGGCATTAGAAGCTGGGGCATATGAGTGAGAAAAAAGGATAAAAATTTTGCAGTCAAAGTCTAAGTTATTGGATTTAAAGTCTTTAGAATTTGATTTGTGTGGGGGCTGCTTTTTTAAGAAATAGAGGAAGGTTATTTTCCTGAAAGGTGGTAGGACACCAAAACCAAAGAGGTTAGAGTTGGTTCATACAGACGTGTTGTGACCCTCCCCACTAGCATTGCTTGGAGGTTTTAGATATTATGTCAAGTTCATCAATGGCTCGAGCAGAAAGGTAAAGGTTTACCTTCTAATGCATAAGTCTAATGTATTTAAAACTTTTAAGAAGTGAAAAGCCTTAGTTGAACCGGAGACTAGTTTGAAGTTGTAGTGTGTGAGATTAGATAATGAAGGCAAGTATAGAGACTGGAGATTCAGGGAGTTCTGTGCGGAAAGTGGAATTGGGTGGAGGAAGATTATACTTGGAACGCCATAAGAGAATGACGTGGCTGAGCGGATGAACATGACTCTAAACAAGCGTGCTAGGAGCATGAGATTGCATTCTGAGCTGTCTGAGTGTATTTAGGCTGATACAATGAACACAATAGCCTACTTACTGAATAGTTGACCATTAGTGCATTTGGGTCTTAGAATTCCAGAAGCGGTATGTGGCAGAAAAGAGGTAAATTTATCTTTTTTAAAAGTATTTGGTTGTATGTTATATGCTCACGTAGATTCTAATACTAGAAATAAATTGCAAGCAAAGTTTAGAAAATGTTTTTTATTGGCAATGGTAATGATGAGTTTGGCTTCTGATTTTAGGATGATTAATGATGAAAGATTATTAGAAGCATAAATGTGGTATTCAATGAATAGGTTCTATATAAGGACAGGTCAGAGGCAAAAACTGATAGTGTGATGCTAGAAATGAAGAGGTCTGAGTTCATTGATTTGGACGACATTCTTGAGAGTGCAGTACAGAATATGGATGAGAAAGATAAAGAGAATATGAATCCACAGGTAGAACACAACATATCGTAGCGACTGCCAGGAGGGCTTTCAAGAGCATTAGACCGCCACAACGAATTTCACCATCCCTGTTCTATATTTTGCTCGCTAATAGTGGTGAGCTAGAGAGTTATACAGAAGCCTTACAGATGGAAAACCCGATGAAGTGGGAGTTGGCAATGAGAGATAAGATAGACCTCCTAATGACAAACAAGACATAGGAGCTGATAGAGTTGCCAGCAAGAAAGAAGGCATTGCATAACCAATGGGTCTATAGAGTGAAGGTAAGAGACGATGACAGCAGGCGCCATAAGGGAAGATTAGTTGTCATGAGATTTCAGTAAAAGAAAAGTGTTGACTTCACAAAAAAAATTTTCTCAGTTGTAAAGTTGACAACAATCAAAACAGTGCTAAAAATTATAGCTCTAGAGAATCTGTATCTCGAGAAATTGGATGTCAAGAGTGTATTTTTTCACGGTGAGCTGGAAGAAGACATCTGCATGTGCTAACCAAAGGAGTTTTCTAATATCCCGTATTTCGGCTAGCACGTTAAGACCCTAATATTTGTGATATATATGAAATAGGCTCTCTCGTAGACTTAATGGGTTGGGTCTAAATCTAAGAAGTCCAAAATTTTAAGAAATAAAGAAAATCCCAAATTCCAATAAAGGCCCAAATCATTGGTTCAAGTCTAAGTTTTATTTCTCCAAGCCCACACAAAT
Source organism: Heliamphora exappendiculata (assembly GCA_034768845.1). Lineage (NCBI taxonomy): Eukaryota > Viridiplantae > Streptophyta > Magnoliopsida > Ericales > Sarraceniaceae > Heliamphora > Heliamphora exappendiculata. The sequence continues at coordinate 46,263 of JAOTRH010452256.1, read as the reverse complement.
TCTTATAAATTTGAGCCCAAAACCTTTTATTTTGGCCCATATATATATATACATATATATATATATATATATGTTATAAAAAAATAATAAAAAGGGAAATAAATGTACCTATGCATGTACATAATTTGAACTATGCATGTATCAAAGAGGTACCTATATATGCATGCACCTATAATGATAGAACTATGCATGTGCTTTCCCTTGCCTATATAAAGACCCACATCTTCTCATTTCATTCCACTTGTTTCGGCACTCTTGAGTGAACTATAGAGAGAAGAAGAAGAAGAAGAAGGAAGGATTAAGAAGAAGAAGGAAGGAATACGAAGAAGAAGAAGAAGAAGAAGGAATGAAGAAAGAAGAAGAAAGTGAAGACTTTACGTTAAAGCTAAGTCCTTTTATTTTTTATGAAGACTCTTCAAGGTAGGAACCTCCTACTACTCTATTTTTCCTTTCTACAAGCACATCTCAAACAACTTGTAATAAAAGATTAAAGAAGCAAAAACCAAGTCTAGAACCCTGAAAGACTAATGAAGAATATAAATGAAAAACTAGTTAAATTCGGTTGGGTTGAACCTTTTCTTTTTCTTTATTCTTCTTTTGATTTGTTGGATATGTTATATACATATTTTAGATCTCTTAAATTTCTTTTTTTTTTTTGATGTATATTTGAGTGTATGGACCTATAGTTTGATTTAAGAAAGAAAGGAACAAATTTATTGAAGAAAATCAAAGAAAAAGTCACTTTTTTCGTCTTACCCGAATTTACAATCCAACCAAACAGATCCTAATTCCAAACATGTTTGTACTTTTTACTGGAGGTTTATTAGGATATTTTTAACATTTTTGATTTTTTATAGGACTTAAAAATACATTTTAGTCTTCCAAACAAAGCTTTTACTTTATTGTGTCAAAGTTGGCAAAAAACATTTATTTTTTTGATTTTTAGAAAAATACAAAAAAAATTTCCCCATATTAAACTTTATGTCGAAAGCTATATTTTTTAGTTACCTTTCATTTAAAATTCATTTGAAGAGATTTGGTTGGAAGATTTTGCATAAAATACGTTTTTTTCAAACAGTATTATTTTTGGACAATTTCTGTTCAACAATGTTTATTTCACGTTTAGAAGCTTTCCATAACTTTTCTCTCCTCATGAAAAAAATTTCTTACATGTATATCTAACACCCCTCAAATTTCATATATATTTTTAAAGTATTTTAAGGTGTGACCATATAAATTAGGAATTTGCAAGTTATGTGATGGTAGTATCTTATATTGTTCTACTTGTGTTATCTTTCTTTATTTTGTCAAGCATGACTTCTATTTATGATATCATAGCATGTTGAGTATATTTATTATGGTTTATCTAATGTTGTATACATATTAGTTCAGTCATGATAATGTACAGAAAACAAAACGCTGAATTTCAAACAAAATAACTCTTTTGAAATAAGTAGATTTTGACACAGGTTGGGATATAAGTGGTGGCATCAATGATTGAGGGAGGGTCTATGTACGTCTTGAGCCATACTATGTTGTCAGCCATGCTTTGTCTAGATCTGCGGGAGTCACAATTCGTATACACTTAGTATGGTAATGAATGAGATTTACCGTAAACTGCTCAATATCTTTAGCCGCATACAAGTAGCATGGCCCAGGAGCATATGGATGTGACAGGCAAAGTGGTTGAGAGCATAGTTGATGGAAACGTAATGGTACCGTGGATGTGAGTGCATGTTGTGGAAACGTAGCAGTGTGGTATGGGACAGGTTCTCTTGATGAGACCTAGGAAACAATTTCTTTGAATACTGATACAAAAACTTATATGAACTACATGTTTGTTTTGTAATTGTTCTTCACCATATATGTATGCTTTGCGTTGTTTTGAGTATGTGTGATAAGGGTGAGATAGTAGAGTGTTGATTGTTTATATTGGGCATTTCAGCTCATTGCGTATTATGCTAGGTGAAGAGGAGTTTGAAGAATCAGCGTCAGGGGATGAACCATAGCTAACCACAGTATCGAAGTTTCCACTTGAGGTTTGAAAGAGTTTTAATGTAATAATTTTTAATTTGTTTCAAGACTCGGAATTAATTACGGATACAAACATTTTTTTTTTCTATGAAGGATTTGGGTGCTGCCAAACAAATTCTTTGGATGAGGATCATCAGAGATAGAGCTAAAGGGAGCTTGAGATTTTCACAGGGTGAATATGTGAAGAAGGTACTTAGCAAGTTCAACATGGACAATACCAAACTTGTAAGTACAACCTTAACTAGCCACGTTAGGTTAACTAAGGATCAATATCTGAAGACAGAGTAGGAGGTTAGGAGTAGAAGTACATGATAGTAAGATTTTCTATGCATCAACTATTGGTAGCCTGGTGTATGCCATGGTCTATACAAGACTAGATATTACAAATGTAGTGTGAGTGGTAAGCAGATACATAAGCAATCTAGAAAAGCAACATTGATATGCAGTTAAGTGATTTCTGAGGTACTTATAAGGTACTATAAATATATCTTTGTGTTTCACAATGATATGGCTCAAGGATCAACAATTTAGGATGAACAATTTAGAACTCAGCCTTGCGGCTGCTTGGCTACAAAAAATTAAGTACCAACTCAGTTACATGGTGATATATCGGTGAGACATAAATTCGCACAAGAATAATGGATATTTTAACCGATTCGTTACAGAAATTGTACAAGTTCCCTAAAAACACGGATTTGTTTGTTTATTATTAATTTAATTCGAATATCTAAACAAAAAAATTTAAATTTAAAAACGAAGGGACACGCTTCTGTGCACTGAACTGTTTGCTTTACTTCAGCAATGCTTGCTTAAGGGTAATTTATAGAGTATGAAGCTTATGAGATCCCTTTAGCCGTCCGATGTGGGACAAGTAGCCGAAGTTGGGAAACCAGCAGAGCGACTGGCGCTTACTATAAGACGAACAACCATTAGTTTTTTGGATTTCCCTATGCATGTGGGAAGATTATTTGAGGACAACATCTAAAATGATACTGACATATTGATATATTACTTTTTTGCATTATGGGTTAATTTTTTTTATTTTTGTTAATATTAACCAAAAAAAATCAAAATATATTTTTAGATGTATACAATGCTTATTTACATTCGATAAATTAATATTAAAATTGTCTAGATAAACATGTTATTGAGTTTTCAAAGTGTTGTGTTGGTAATTTTAGAAAATTCACATCCGCGACACCCGATTCTCGATACGTATCGTTCGATATTTCTGATACCATTACACCGCGACCGTTTTCGCTAAGTATCGCAAAATCGCTATTTAAAATTATGATGTGGATGCTTACTTACCCGAAGATATTGATAGTAAGAAGAGCACCAATGGATTTGTCTACACCCTAAGTGGTATAGCAATAAGTTGGGCCTCAAAGCTATAGAAGAGCGTTGCACATGTACTACAGAGGCTAAGTATGTTGTTGTCACAGAGGTTAGAAAGGAGATGATGTGGTTATAAGGTCTCTTGTAAGAGTTGGACAGGAAGGTTAACAGGGGAACACTCTACAGTGTTACCCAAAAAGCTATTTTTCTTGTCAAAAAACCCGTCATTCCACTACAGGATGAAGCATATACAGTTAAGGTACCATTCCATGTGCTCTCTTCTTGACAGTGGATAGTTGAAGTTTGAGAAGATCAGTGGAACAAACAATCCAGCTAATATGTTGACTAAAGGAGTCAACATTGACAAACTGAAACTTTGCTCAGCTTTGGTTGGTCTTTAAGAGTAGAAGACAGAAGATTTGATCACACAAGTTGTTTGGTATCTTGGTCGTTTTGAGATGAGGTGTCGATTTGTAAACATCTGAAGACTTGAAGTGGATTTACTTCAAGTGAGAGATTGTCAGTGGATGTGAAAAAAAATCTTAAGTCTGGGTGGACCACTCAAGCGGTGGTCTGTTGTAGGGGGAGAAACCGAGAGCCCCTCCAGACCGCTTGATACCGATCGACGGATCATTCGAGCGGTCTGTGTAACACACTAACCTGGGAAAGTGTCAAAAGAGAAAACAATTAAAAAATAAAGAGAATTTCAGAATTTATATTGCAAAACCACAAAATATTATTTTTTTGAGTTAGAAAATTTCACAAGTCAAAACATGTTCTAAAATAATCCGTCCATGAACACACAAAATTTACAAAATAAATAAAATATGTACAAAGATCTTGACTTCCACTACTCCAACCACTAGTTATATAACAATCTAAGACATCATATGGTGGATCAGACCTCTACTCTAAGACCCTGAAAATTTTTGCGAATGCTATAAACCATAGAAGCATAAATAAGTAAAACAATTAAGAAATAATTATGGATCAAGAGCAGCTTAATTCAGCATGAATTTTTCCAATAGTCTTATAAAAGAGACAAGTCATTCTACAAATCTCACTACTTGAAATCTTTTTCAATTAACAAGAATAATATTTCTAAATATCATATTTTATAGCAAGTAAAACTGAATCCATCAAATATGTCAAAGGGTTGTTTAACCTCACAACTAAGAGTTGTTAACGGTACCATTCTAATCCCACGATATGATTACATATTTATCTACTATGTTATATATAGTAACAGATATTTCAAATATTCTGTCTATGTACATTTAGATAGACAATTTATATATTATCTTTGTGTATAGTAAAGAGTAAAGAGAAAATAATACACAACCAAGCATCCAAACTACAATGGGATGTCTTTGAACCGTCAAAATTATTTTTTCCAAACACTTTCATAATATTTTGATCCATTTTGAAATAACATTTCAATAAAGCACATACTTTTAACTAAAATAACAATTATATTTTAACACATGTTTACGGTAGTTAAAAAAAATACTATTTTTATTTTTATTTTTATGAAATAGCATACTCACCTGCAAAAACAATTTAAAAACTGCACTAAACGATACTTTCAACTATATGATTCAGTATTAGCCGGGTGGAGTACTCTTTCCTAATCATAAAATATTAAACAATGTGACAAAATTAAAATTATAATATATCACTCGTGATGTATAAATAAAGCTTGCACTTAAAATGTATACAACACGTATTCAATGGTCATGAAATTATTACCCATAAATGGGCACAAAATAGTATAATACAATAATTCTATGAAAAACAAATATATTGTTATCGGTAGATTTTACAAATATTGCTTTTTTTCTTTCTTTTTTTTTAAAAAAAAATATTAATCTTAATTCATCAATCCAAATTAACACCAAAAATTAAGTTTTACATGTCAAAAACAATTTTTTTTTATAATTATCTTATAAAAAAAATCACTTATCTAGGAAGAAGATTCTTTCTCAATTAGCTAGGCGCTCCCTTTCATTTCTCTCCTTTCAGTTCTTGAACATTTAAAATTCCAAGACTTTTTTTTCTTTATCTAACACACACACACACACACACACACACACACATATATATATATATATATATATATATGTATTTATATATATATTATTCATTATACACACCCATCATCTCCACACCACTCACTTTTCTCCAACTAAGAAGGTGCACACATGCACCGAGAACTTGCCACCTGATATAAATTTTATATATTTAATATTTAATTATTTAATTTCATATAATTACACTTAAATCTCTTAAAATAATTACACTTTAATCCACAAAAATAACATTTAACTCAATAAATATATATATATACTAACAATATTATTTTATTATCTTATTATTTATTTATTTTTTTTTTAATTTTTTTTTTGAGAGATAGAGGTCTCACAGCATGTGCAGGGCAAAGCCTGTTATAAGCATTTAGAGTTTGGGCAGCTGTGTGTTAATATTATTTTTTTATGATTTTTCTTGTATATTTATCCCAGAACTCTCCTCTCTATAATTTTCCAAGAAATATAGTGAGAATGTGTGATTATGTGAATGTAGGCACGAGTTGTCGAATTACGTAAATTTTGTGTTTTATTTACGTAATTGCTCGTTCTTTTTTTTTTTTTTAATTTTTATTCTGTGTTTGTGAATTTTTTGTCGTTTTTTGGTATAATTAGTGATTGCATTATAATCTCTAACGACTAAGAAACCAAAACATGAAATCAAATCTTCATTGTGTCGTTGGCACGACAAAATATGTGGAGATAATGCACTTTATGATCTGTATAAAATCTTTAGAATCCATTATTATTAAGATTAAGATGATACCTTTATAGCGCACTTTGAGTGTAGCCAGTGCAGCTGCGTTTAGACGGTTTAAAAATTAAGTTTTTTTTTTTTGATTGCTTTTTTTTCATTTTTCAAAATAAACTGATAGGTATATAAAAAAATATACTGAACTAGTTAATGTGACATATTGACTTGTTAAATTGTTTAAGATATGGATATTTTTTAAGGTAAACTATTAAAAATAATATCACATAAAAATTTACGTAGTTCGGTACAACCTACTTATATCTACTAGTGCGAGATATAATCTATTATAACGGTAAAGTGTATAATTCTGACATTAAAAATATCCTAAAATTTGATACCTACAATCCAAGTCCAAAAACAAATCATGTTCCTCTGATCAAGGGATACTCCTGCATCCCTAGCATTTTTCTCTCTCCTATCTCTATTCTCTTTAATTCAACTCTGCATACGATAATTAAAATTATAGAGCTTTATTTATAGGCAAATCTTAAAAATGTTAGACCCATATAATTATAAAATCATACATATATGTGAATTCATGACTCAAGTTCAGTCCAAATACATATAAATAAAAAATCAATTATATAGATCCGTAGAATACATGACATATGCTCAACAATCTTCATCTTTGTTTGAATTTCGCAAACTAATTTGAAGATAACCAGTGTCAATGTTAATTCTGTCATCTTCGTTAATCTATCACATTTAAACTAGTATGGTCCCCATCCCTACACTGAGATGCCCGACACCTATTTATCGAGATGTCTTTCGTTACTACACCTATTCAGCGAGGTGTAATAATTACTAATCATTTATCGAATCAAGAAATTACCGTCTAATTTAATTCTATCTGCAACTCAAATTCATGTTGCATTCATTAGTAATTAATCTTTCACCATGAATTGAACCAAATTGCTCCCGTACTTCTCATCAGTTACAATTAAATTGGATCGCCCTTGATCAAATCCAATTTTGAGCCAAATTTGTCTAATCTCATTTTACTATTCAGAATCTAAAATTTTTTATCATACCAATAAAATAGCAACACTAAAAAATTTTAAGAGACACTTTTTTCTTAAATTATTTTTCTATATATACGAATTAATGTAAAAAATAATTGTAAGCCGTTAATTTAACCAATGTCACATAGCATTATTGCCCAACAAAAGCAAATTCATAAGAATCCCACTGTGATTTAGGAAAACACGCTGGATCAATTCTTTCTAATCAAGGATCCCAATAACAAAAAAATTAGCCACCAAAGATTGGAATCATATTACGGGAACCAATTGTTATCCACAAAATTAGTTTTCTTTATCCTGGTGCTCCTTTAAATCACTGATACGGCAATACCTTTCATCAAGCATGCAGTAGTGATTTTGTGCCCTGGTCGTTTTTTTTTTTTTTGTTGCAAAAAATATATTTGATTTATACAAACCAAAATAAAAAATAATATATGTACTCCGATCTCTCATCATAACTTCGAATCTTCAACCGTTGACTTAGATATCACTTGTTATAATTTGAATACTACTTCCCGAATGTGAATGGAAACAAAAAATATGTACACATCAAAAAAAATATCATACAAGAATTTACGTGATTTGACACAACCTGTCTATATCTATTGGTGTGAGAGATAATCAAGTATAACTGTAAAGTGTACAATTTCGAGATAAAAAATAATTCAAAACCCGACACCCACAGCATGAGCCCTATTAAACCCAATTTTTCCGCTCAAGGGTTACTCCCGTGTCCTCGGTATTTTTTCATATCTTCCTGCATCTCTACCCATTTGATTCAACTCTCCACACGATAAATAAAATGAAAGAGTCTATTTATAGAAAAACCCTAAAAACTCTAACTCCATATAATTATAATGCCTTGCACATATTAAATTTCTTATAGATTCATGACTTTAACAAATCCAAATTTATGTAAATAAAATATTAATTAGCCTATATTTGAACTAGCTTTTTTTTGTAAGCTTTTTGGCTTTTTAATTTTTTTTTGTAAAAATATAAATATAAAAATATGTGAAAAAAATCAACTGAAACCAAACAAGTAGACTTTTAAACAGGCTTTTAAGTAAAAAAAACCTCCTAAAAAAGTTAATCCAAATGTATGCTTATATGGATCTGCATAATATAAGACAAACACCGAACAAAACTTTGGAGCTTAGAGTGCTGAGTAATACAGTTTAGACCAATAAAAATATAGATATTGGCCCTGTTTGGGTGGTTGGCTTATTAGTTTATTTGTTTATTAACAAATAAGTTATAACATAAATAACTCAGGTCGTTTTGGTGACAATTTGTTTATTTGTTTATTTGGCTTATAAACCATTTCGTTTGGTTTATAAGCTATCTTATTTGGCTTATTTGATTACCCAAATGACGTAACTTATTTTTTCGCTTATAAGTCAAATAAGCCATAGTCATTTCTCCCAACCAGGGCCATTGTTTAACCACTTTGAACAAAATAACTGTAATATCTTATCTCATATCGATAAAAATTATGTTTAATATATAAAAAAAACTTCTAAATTATTACTAATAACTTAAATTTAAATATACTTAAGTTGTCAATAACACTCCACACTGACGAAGACAGCTATTGATAGTCTTTTGGGGGGGGATAAGATGTAACTAGAGTTTATTATTTGCTTCAAGGTGCAGGCAGCACATGTTTTATGATCTGTATCTATCTATCTATCTATCAATCTATCTATATATATATATATATATATATATATATATATATATAGAACTAGACCATTAAACAATGCCATATATAAAAAGGCTACTTTCTCAAGGTGCTTGGGTTGTGTGTGTGTATAAAAGGCTACTTTTTCAAGATGCTTGGGTTGTAGAGCACTTATATGTGTGTGTAGCCTGTGCAGCCACGTTTTCAGAATTTGCTACTATCTACAAAAGTTATTATTATTATTTTGTCAATTTTGGTCTATTTTTGGTGTTATGGACTGAATTAGCAATTTTAAAACTAGCTATTTTGAGACATCAAATACTTTGAATTAGATGTTTCTACTTTAATTTAGTTCTTCATTTGTTTATTTCATGAAATAAGTATTTATCACTTACAACTTGATGCAATTATTTATTTATTTTGATAAGGATTAGTTAAGAATAATAATGTGACAAAAAAATACTTGTATGAGAAAATTAGTATTATTCTTAAATTTAAAAACTACAAATGCAAGGTAAGACTATGTATTATTGACCTTTTGTGGTCTGTTCTTTTTTTTAGGCCCCGCATACTCGGGAGTTTGGTGCACCATGCTTTCGTTTTTAAGAATTGCGCTGCTTTGTACTTACAAAATTTCTATTTTTTTTGGTTAAAAATTTTATATTCGACATTTTGTTTTACAGAATTTGACTTAAGAATTTATTTATTGGTTGATACAATCCATATCATCGTTATTTCTAGTGAGTTTGAAATAAAGCATAGTAATAAAAAAAATATATCAGTTGGTAATGGGATATCTAATTGTATGTATATTGAATAAGCACAATTGAAAATGCTGTTAAATAAGACTAAAAATATAAGACCATAAATTAAAAGAATTCAAATATGACCAAAAATTCAATAAGAGGGAGTAAAAATAGATAGTTATAGAGCCGAAAAAAATCAAAGTAAAAAAATACCAATAATAATGTTGCAAATCAAGAAATTGATAATAAAACTTAATCCTACTAATTCAAGTAAAGAAATGGGACAAAAGAAGTAAAAAAAAGTAAATTTTAAAAATTGAAAAATAAAAAAATGCAACAAAAAACAAAAAATAATAGAATCCACCAATAACTATCTCAAGATATATATTTAAGAAAATACGAATAAAAATATAAAAAGTTAGTTAAAAAAATGAAAAAAAAAACTAAAAATATTACAAAAGTAAAATTAAAGGGCAAAATTATTTTCACATTTAATCCCTTACCCCTTCTAATCCCAATACTAAATATCTCACCCTCCTTATAGGACTAATTATTTCTCATATATATATATATATATATACATACATACATACATACATACGGGATATGAAGTTCAATTTGGACATTGAATCCGAAAACAAATTTAATAAACAAACATAGTATGAAAATATTATTTAAACTATTAATTTAGTTCGAACTTAGTCCTTGACTCTCTCTATAAAGTTGAACTAAGTATACCCACATTATGTACGAGCAATTATTTGCTACCGAACAAGCACGTGTGGTGTGTCTTAATTTTTTTGAAAGTTACACAATTACTTGAGGCTCATTCTTAAATACACAGACACATTATAATTTTGTGTCTCTTAAAACTAGGACAGACGCAAAATTTTAAATTACAAACACAAATGGTGTTAAAATCTCTTAACAGGAAAATAGTAAATACTTGAGAAAATCTCAGGAGAGTAAACTTATATAATTTTAAAATATTTAAAATTAATACAATTATAATTATGAGAAAATTTCGATTCTTAGGGGCAGCCGCCCTCATCCGTCCCTCTTGTGTCCATTTATATTTCGGTCCATTTATGTCCCGAAACATTGAAGCATTACATAACTCTGCCCATAGATATTAAAATATTTAAGACTAATACAACTATAATTATGAGAAAATTTCGATTCTTAGGGCCAGCCGCCTCCGTCCGATCCCTCTTGAATCCATTTATGTTCCAAAACCTTAAAGCATCACGTGTTCTTGCCCATCGATATTTTTCCCCATACACCTCATCTAGAAAAAGAGAGCATTGGTTCATGAACCCTAGCTTGCTAGCTCATGGAGGGAACCAAATAGAGATAACAATGTCCACTAGTCTGAGGGCCTGAAATGGTTGACACTGGAGGGGACAGTTCAGGGAATTGTCCATTCTTGTCTCTAAAATCAGGCTCAAAGTTGGACCCTTTGCTTCTTCCTTGATCAATACCCTTCCAAGTACAAAATTCAGCCACCAGTTGTAAAACCTGCTTGCTAGGGCAGCTACTGGCAGTGGTGGGTCAGTTCCAAAAAATCTTGATAAAATCTGCTTAGTCCTGTCTACCTGCTCTTATGGTTCACATTTTTTAAAAATAATAATAATAATAAATTAAGAGGAACCACTTGAGTAGAAATTTTGGGTCTATATACCCCATTAATTGTTATGGTTAAATTAAAAACCGAATCAAACGATCAAAAATTAAATAAATAATTACATAAGAACCCAAGATTTATATGGTTCGATATTTAACCTAGATCCATAGGCAAAGATTAGCTGAGAATGTACTATAAAAAAAAGAAAATACAATGAGCCGATAATATTCATAATTCTGGAAATAGTGATATTATGCAAGTAGTCACAAGAGATTAAAAAGAATTAAGCCCAAGGTGTTCACTTTCTTAAAGTGCTCTTTTACCAATTTATACATCCTGAGGAATATTTGGTTCACAATGTTCAGCCTATGAATGGTCTACTCCCCCAGTTACTTTTCTGTCTTTGAAGTTAAGTCACAGTGAAAAGGGCATAAGATGTGAAACTTAGGGCAACAGATAAGTACTCTTTGGAGAACCGTGACCATGGAATAAGACTTTTTAGATTTGTTACCAAAATTTCCTACGTATTGTTTGTTTAAAATTTAGCAAATCTGTGACAAACTATTAAAAAATTTTATTTTTTGATATTTAACACTTGTTCTTATGAGTTTGGTATAATAAATTACAAGGTATTAAACAGTGCAATAAAAGAAGTAGAAAAAGATAAAAAAAACTATGAATGGTATTAGACTGCTCGAGCAGTCTATCAAGTAGCCACTATAGACTCTCGATTGGTATACATGAATTTGGTAAGATAAGCTTACTACTGTATGTTATGAATTCAACAGGGTTTATAAGATTTCTTGTAACTAAAACTCATTTTTAATACTTGATTTATGTAGACCTAGTATGGTCTTATGATTTTTTTATTTAATTTGAAATTTTTCACGTAAAAATCATCGTGTCACGTGTGCTTGTTTATTTTTGTTTGTGTGGTTGCTATATTTTATTGCGTGGCTTGATTTGAGATATCAATGAGTACAAACCAAATCTTCATATATTGGGGGTTTTCAAAATTCATGGTGCATGGTGAAAGAGAGCAAGCAAGGAAGTTTCTAAATCTGTACAAGATAATTAATGTTAGGAAATTAAGCCTCCAGTTTAATTCTTTTTTATTTGAAAAATTTGTGACAAATTAATTTATATTTTATTTTTTGATATTTAACACATAATGTATTAAAAGTATCTTTGTATTTTACAGCGTAACAAGGAACGGAGCAGAAAAGTATCAAAATGCTACAGGCGGTGCTAGACCGCTCGATAAATCGATCGAGCGGTCCATTAAGCTGTCAATAATGACTTTGGGTTTATGACCTATTCTGCACCTATTCTACATAAAAAGTGAAACTGACGCAAAAAGCGGCGAACCTGACAAGACTAGCTAATCGATCGGTGAATAGACCGATCGAGCGGTCCGTATGCGTACACACTTTAATGTGCAGCCAACAACAAGGGTTCTGAGTGTGCTATTATAAATAGGCTGTTAGAGTTTTATATTTGTGTATCTCCTTTGATTACTGTGATTTTTTGCTGCCAAGGAGTCTCTCCATTGATGAAAAAGCACCCAAGTCATCTAAGAGCCTATAATTGAAGAATATCCTTAGAGCTTTCCTATACTTGATGATCATTTAGCTTCCGTGTTGTCAAGAACATCTTTAAGTAGCCAAACCTTCAATGTTTCATTCGAGTTCATGAAGTTTCTTAAGTGAATTCTTAAAAGTTTGAAGTTTAGTCGTAGTGGATTCTGTCAGCAGTAAAAAACCAGTGGTGAATTCCAATGGCAGTTAAGCACTAAGTTAGTGTACGTGGATTCGGTAAGAATATGCTTACAGCATAAGTTATGGATTCAACGATAGTCTGTAAAATTTTTTTATAACCAACGACATTTGTATAGTGTTTGATTATTCTTGAACTTGAATTAGTCCTGTAATTTTTACCTGATTTGGGATTTTTTAAGAAAAAATTGCCATATCACGTGTATGGTTGTGATTATTTATTTTTTGTTGACTTGTGTATTTATTTTATTTATTTTGCGATGCTTAATTACTTTAGATAAATTAATTAGTGCAAATTAATTTATAAAAAGGAGTTTTTCAATTAAGAAAATGATTGGGTAGAGGGATTGTAGGCAAAAAATTATTAAATTTCTCAAGGGGCATGCATGGCTATATATGTAGTGGTACAAGTTTCTTTGAGAGCTAGCCACACGACTATGTCATGTTTAGGAATAAATTATATATGATTGTGTGATTTTTAAGTGGCTTGTGATACACACGTGGCCATGCTTCTTGGGAAATTGAATACTTATTCAAGTTTTCGGATACTAGCTAGGGTTTCTATTTGCGCGCATCCGTGATAGGTGTACGATTAACATTGTGATCCTAACTAGCGGTTAGCCTAATGGTGGATTCGAGGAGTGTGATGTGCTCTCAATGGACAACACATTATTGTGCTTTCAATTAGATATGTATAATGGTCCATTTAATTTAGTTTTGTATTAAATTTAGGATCAAATTAATTTTGATTCGATTCAATTTTTTAAACTCAGAACTAACTCAATCGTTAGTAGAACCAATCCAAACCAAATTAATAAAAATTGGATTGGTTTAATTTGAAATCACGATTCCATGAATTGTAAAAATTACTTTGCGCGCATTGAAAAAAATTACTATGTATAAGTTTTAAAAGTTTAGAATAAATAACAAATAAAAGCTCACACTTATACAGTATAATAAAAGCATAAAATAAAAGTATAAAATAATTATTTTACAAGCTATTTAATGAAATAAATGACGAATTTAAGAAAAGAATTATAAAAACAAATGATATAGGATAAATAAATAACAAATAACAGTAATTATCTAATTTAATAACTTTTTTTGAATTTGTATAAGTAGAAAATTTTTTATTTTTTCCTATATAAATCTCACAATATTCATATATGTAATCTAATAGTTAATATTTTTATTTCTTTATATATGTATATATATATTAATCAGGTCTATACAGTTCAGTTCTTGAGTTGGTTTGGGTTAATCCCAGACTAACCCAGGAACCGAGACAATATTATCAATTTGTGTTTTCTAGAATCTAGAACTAAACTAATTACTTGTAAAAACGGAACCAAACCAATCCAACTTATAGAGATCGAATTGGTTAAGGTTTCGAGTTTTTTAGGTCTCTTGTACACCCTTACTTCCAATGGATTCGATTTTTTGATATATTTTTATGATCAGATCCCTTTATTATTCACGTAAAACTTAAAATTAATTCGATATATATAGCTATGTAATTGGGTAACATTGTTTAACTTCTTTTCCTAAAATTATAATTATCATTAGTTCATTTGTAAATAAATAGAATCCAATTACATATCTATAAATATCGGATTAATTTTATATTTTATAAAAACGATAAACTCAATAAGCTCTACGTTATGAACGAAACTAATCATAAAAATATAACCAAAAATAAAAACCATTAGACACACACTAGCGTACGTAAACCTAGAAACTCAATACACGCTCACCCATTCCCTAATGGCTGGGCAGCATCAAATCAAGTTTTTGTATGATTCCTTGTGTGGACCTTTCATGGACCTAAGATATGAAGCAATTATATATCTGGCCAATTAAATCAATCTGTGATATATTGATAGTGAATCCAAAGCAATATGTCCATATTCATCCATGTCAATTGGCAAGATCTCATACTTATCAATCACTGTATTATTTGATTCAAGTTTTGTAGTTTATGACTTTCATGATCATGTGGTTTGGGTTCATTGGTCCATTTGGTTTGTGATAATTGTTTATTTATTTATTTTATTTATTTATTTTTATCTTTAGTTATTGTGGGTATACTACAAGAAATTGAGCTGTAGCGACAAAAAAATGAGAATTTAAGCCAAAGATACATAACTATAAATTTTAACGCGCAAGGTCCATAAGTAAGAGTTTTAGTGCGCAAAGTTCAATTTATTTAAAATGCATGATTTCTCCGAAAAAGACCCAACAAATAGATAAATTTATCTGTTTATATATCAACACATATAAATGCAAAAATATGCAAATAAAAAAATTTATCTATTTGCATACCAATATATATAATGCAAATAGATAAATTTAACTGTATATATATATATACACACAAAACAATTCTCTATCTTGTATTCTCCTTATTTCATTATCTACATTGTTATTATTGTTCTCTTTATCATTTTCCATTAACGATTCAAATCTTGATTATCGTAAAACTATATATATATATATATATATATATATATATAAGTTGTATGCAGCAAACAGAAGACTTAACACTGGAATACTTTTGTAAAGATGGATCTTGCGCGTTAAAAAAATTTTTGCTAAATGAAAATCAATACACAGCCTACAAATTGGTCATCCCACCAATTTTTCGCAAAAAATTGTGACAAATATTTAATTTTTACTAAAAATAAGTATTTTGTGATAAGAGTTCAAATTGTCACTAATAAAGTTAAGTCATGACTTTTTGTGACAATTTATCTTTTGTCACATAAATTGTGTCACTAAACGTGTGGCCATAAAAAAGATTTGGCGGCAAAAGAGTCGGTAAAGATGGTTTGTAACGACCGGAAGTAATGAACAAAGATAATTAATAGTCACAGGTTATGGTAAAGATCGTGGTAAAAAACTGACAGTTAGCCTATTTTTATATTTTTTATATTTCTCACACGAAACGAGGCCAAAAAATAAAAAAATGGTCAAAGTATGATAAAAGCTCCAAAAAAAAAATAAATATAAGCTAAGCCCTTAATTGGTAATTTTAACTTTTTAATTTTTTGGCTAAAAATATCAAAAGGTCAAACTTGTCTATTTGGCAAAAAAATTAAAATATTAAAAAATTAAATTAAAACACGAACTCTCAAAATATTCTATTTAAACTCTTACTATTTTTAAAATATAATAATACATTTTATTCAAAATTCATTTACTACCACTACCAACTACATATAATTGTTAATATCAAATACATATAAGAATAAAATTGTTTACTTTGAACAAAAAGTAAAAAATATAATTTTTTATTTAAACAACTAACTTTAAAAATATTAGTTTAAAAGTTAAGTTATTAAACAACATACTTTGAACTTAATTTAATTTTTTTGCTAAAATGTAAAAAAAAAAGAAATTAACTTTTAAACTAGTTGCCATTTGAGCTCTAAATAAGTCAATAAATTATTCTTTTTCATTACTTTTATTTTTAGTCACAATCCCAAAAAATAAATTTTTAATTAAAAAATGAAAAAAGCCTAAAGAAACGGAAAATAAACAAAATTCTTGTATCGCAAAGTAGGGGTCAGAATATATTTGGCACCCCAAGAACATGATTATCACTTTCAATGCCATTAAATTCGTATATTTTAGTCATAGACAACACCGGAACTCCCGGAAGTCTGGTTTACATTGACTTCGTTTGGAATAATTGCTTATTTACTTATTTAATTTTAATTATTTTTATTTTTAATAAAGCTTTTTTTTTATTATTTAGTTAAATTATTATATTTTTTAATTTTTTTTATTAAAAGGAGATGAAAAAATAAATTTTTTATTAAAATATAAAAACTTTTGATCAAAATATTAAATAAATCCAAAAAAGATAAAATATAAGTCAAAATAAATGAATAAGTTAAATTTTATGTTACTTATTTTAGTCTTTATTGAACTTTTTTCAGTTTTTTATTAAAATTTTTTATTTTTTTGATTCATCTCATCAAAACAATTTGAAAAAAAAATTAATAAAAGAAGTTTATAAGAGATAACAAAAAAAACAAAATTTGCAAATTTTAGCCCAAACAGAGTCGTCGTTGTCTTTTCGTTGATCGCATGGTTTATTCAAGAAATTGGAATTAAAACGTAAAATGATTAATTCAAGTGATTGGAACAAAGAGTGTGAAATAGGAATGATCTTTTTATCTCCCCGTAAAAATGGAGACGAGATGGTATATTTAACAATATAAATTCTAGTTTTTAATAATATAATAAGATTAAAATATAAAAATACTATTTTTACTTTTTTTACTTATATTTCTCAGTTTCTTAATTATTTTAGTTCTAATCATTTATAAATATCATTTTTGTATATCATATCTATTTTTTATTATATAGTATTTTATTTTAGGAGTTGAAAAATAATTCCGTTATAGCCCCCACTCAGTCTGATCACATGTCGGCCGTCCTATTTTATTATCATCCTTGGTGTGAAATTCAAATGGATGACCTGTTTAGGCTAGTTTTTAAGCTAAGTTTTTTTTATAAAAAAATTCTTTTAAATTGTACTATTTGGTTTTACAAAAGGGTTAACTTTTTTCCATCGTATCAAAAAAAAAAAATCAATACATATCTTAAACACTTTAACTTTTTTTCAAATAAAATTATTATAATATTCTTACATAAAAAAATCAACTCTACACAAAAAAAAAAAAACTGCGCTAATATCTTATTACTACAACTTACAAACTAAAAATAAATGCAATTTACATATTTTTAATAAAAAGTAAACAAACAAAAAAAAAACAATTACAAAAAAATATCTCAAACAATTTAATTTTTTAATTATTTAAAAAATAAATAAATCTTCTGAAAATTAATTTTTTTAAACATCCAAAACAGTGACTAAAGAATTGAAAGTGAAGTTAGAGGAAAGTGCCTTGGGCATATTTATCCCTAGATTGGCATATATGATCAGTTTAAAGTAGTCACGTCAAATGACAGCGTTTAATTGCCACGCTAGGCATGCAGCTCAAGTATGTTCTCTAGGTTTGGTCATGCCATATTGATTGGAATTTAAAATCGACCGTCAAATTTTACGAATCAAGATTATGTGAATAATAATAAAAAAATAAAAAATTAATAATGTATGTAAGAATTTAGAATCACAACAAAAGAATTTTAATTGTACCTTTGCCTACGAGCTAGCTTACATTATTTCATTAGCTCTTTACAAAAAAATACAAGAGGAATAAACTAATTCAAAGTTGTATAGAAAGGCCATAAAAAATACCTTGACGGTTGCAATTCTAATACTTGTTATAATATTGACTTGATCGGTTGAACGGTCATCAATTTTGACTAATTTTTCTATTAATTCGTCTTGTATATCTCGTAGTATTTCGACAGATTGATTGATTCGTCTTAAGACAGTTCGATTTGTTTGTGCCCAAGAAGATTTTTTTATTTATATTTCTTAATAATCTTTCACTTGAAGTGAATCTGCACTAAACTTTTTGATGCTCAAAAATCGTCATTGCCTTAAAATCGAACAAGTAAACTAGTGTGAACTATTTTTTTGGGGCCAATTTTTAATTAATTAGGAATTTGGTAAAATTCAAATTCTTTAATAAGTTAATTCCTTAATCTAAGATTTTATCATTATAAATAAGTTGAAAGAGCCTTAGAGTTAAGCGAGTTGATTATTGAGATTAAAAAAATTGAGAAATTTTTCTTTTTATTGTATTTATAATTAAAGAGAATATTTTTAATTTAAGCATACTTATAGATTTCGATACTAGTTATTGATTAATAAAAATTTAAAAATATTTTTTCTTTTTTCAAATTCCTTGATATTCTCTGTCAATTAACAAAGAACTTTGATGCATTTATTACCTGTTATTTATGAAGAATCAACATGTTTTGAAAAAAGATTCTTCTTTCAATATTAATTCTTGAATTAACGAACTCATGTTAATTCTTATCCTTTTTCCTTTTTCTTTTTTATATTTTACATTTCCCCTACGCTAGTTGATATAAGAGCTTGCACTTAATTTCAGATCATTGCACAATAGTGAGTTTGTCTTCATCGATACTCCTGCCAAAGAAGATATGCATGAATAAAATAATGCTGCATGAGATGCTCAAGCGGATGAAAGAATAATGCAAATAGAGAGGCCCATTGTTGCATTGGCTAAGTAGATGGTCGCCTTTGATTGTTGTTGTTCTATCTCACGACCATCCACTAAACTTACTCCTCTTGAAATAGATGTTGTTTAGTGGCATTTCACTTCATATATTATTTCATATCTAAATTTGGATTGGAATAAATTATCAATTTTTGATGGATAATTATCTTTTTCTTTAAATATTAAATAAAAAGATGTCATGTAAATATTACAAAAAAAAAATATTTTACCATCAACCAAGTTGCGAATTGTCAAATATTAGCCACTTTAGTGTTGCAATTTGGAGAAGATTAGACCGATGATTGGTATTGGTAATGATGTCGTTGCTATATTAATCAAGGACGGTTGACAATTTGTTTAAAATTGTGATCTTTGGCTTGAGTTGAAAAGGATTAATATAAAGAACAAAATAGATTTTAAATGATAAACATAATTAATATTTTTAACAATCAAATAATGGGTAGCAGCGTAGCGGAATTTGGGTAGATTTTGACCTATAGGTTGCATAATCGAAACTTGGCTTTGATTTAGAGAGTTGCTTCCCTAATAAATTGTGACGAAATAATATCCTCATAATTCGTTAAATATTTATCAAGAAATATAAAATTTTGTCACAAAATATTAAATTTTTAGCAAAAAAATAAGTTTTCGTCACGAGGTACTTCCTGCGACAACCCTATGGCGACAAATATTGTAAGGACTTATTTTCGTGTTTAATTGTGTTAACAAGAAAATATGTACATTTAGAGATGAAATTCAATCGTCATAAATGACACATTTTTTGTAGTGAAGCTTCATTGTCGCCCAAGTATGCCTTCTTGAAATTTTCTTTCATGTAATTATGAAGTATATTCATACAAGGAGTAGTATGGAAATATATGCTCCCTATTCAATGTTCCAAGATTCAAATTTGTAATTTATAACACAAATTAAGATTTTGCTCACCACCCCACGCTTGTGATCTTTCCAATAACTTGGATCTGTAACTCTCTTGGCTTTTTTGATTACCACTTTCGTTATTTCTATATCTCTTTTTGGCATTCAAAGTTGATCCTGATGTAGATTTCTCATCTGTTGTTCTTCTACGTAATTCTTTTTTGAAAATAAACCTTGCGAAATCATCTAGATTCAACTTTATTGATAGTGAAAAATTGCTAACTACCATAATAAACCATTCCATCTATTCGGTAAACTCGATAGGATGAGAAGAGATCTTCTTTTATCATCAAAATTAATACTCATTGATTCCAACTGTTTGGTGATGGTATTTGTAAAGAAATTATTTGAAAATAATTTCTGTAGTTTTTAATTGTGGCAAAATCCAAGTTTGTAAAGAAGTATTTTGGCTTTAGGAACCTTGTGTATGTTTAGGAAACTAGATTAGATAGGCTTTATGTTTTGATATGATAGAATCCTAATTGGATCTTGGTTTCCTATTGTGGCTTATCTAGTTTTGCAATCAAATTAGGAGACCTGGTCTTGTGTACTCAAAGCTAAGCACAATGTACAAACAGTTAAAGCAAGAACATGCTGTGAGTTTCGGCCACATGATCGCTCGAGAGGTGATCCGTTCGCTCGAGCGGTGACCAGGCAATTTTTGGGTTTCCCAATCCTGACTGCTTTGGTATTTGGAGATCTATAAATAGATCATAAGGGGTGCACGAAATACAACTCTTGAGACTTCAATATTCTATGCAACACAAATCGCAAATATCATTCGATAGCAAATCTTAGACGGCGTTCTAAGTTCCGACGGAGGATTCTGCTTGAGAAGGCTGCTACGAGTAGTCGTAGTAGTGAGAATCAAGAGGAGAACAGTTAACGAGGATTCGACATACAAACTTAGGACTAGAAGATTGTGGAGTCGATCAAAAAGTCTGTAAACTGTTATTGTTTATGCTTGCTTTTAGTGCTTGGTTTCTGGACTTGATATGTTCCGTGATTTTTTACCTTTTGAGTTTTTCACGTTAAAAATTTTGGTGTTGTGATTTTTTCTCTTTGAATGGTTTGTATGGATGTGATTGATAATCTGTGTTAAAAATATTATTTTTCAATTAACAAAAAAATCATATTTTTCAGTATTAAATTTATGTAGAAGCTCAACAGTAATGGCATCATCTAACATCTTCCTATTAAACAATTTTATCAAATATACCTTAGTTGATGCTAAGGTCTTTTCATACATATTCTCATGTGCTTTGCACAAATATGCTATCTAATTCTTCTTTGTGATGTTGGACGTCATCAATGGTGCAAAACTTAATTGCACGGTCATCATGGCTTATAATTTAATACTTTTCATTCGTCTTTCGACATCTTCTCTGGCATATCGTAAAGTAAGAAAAGATACAAATTATCTTCACTTTGCATCCTCTAAAAAACAAAGTTCAAGCCATAAAACTTCTTAGTCTTAATCTTTTCGTCTTATGCAATTGAATGATCGTTGATGCTATTCATGCTTTGCTCTTTCTCATCCTTGTAAAATTCATTCTATTTTATTGTAAAAAAATTTAAAATTCAAACAATTGTGTCTATTGCTCTTTGTTTATAGTTTTTAATTCTAAATTAACAAATATAAATTTTATTATTTTAAGTTATAAATCAACAACTTTAACAAATATTTACAATTACTACTTAAATTCATAATTATATTTTTTTCAACTATAATCTATACGTTCATAATTTCAATTACCTAATTCCCAATATTTATTAATTGAGTTTGGGCATTAATTGCCCAAAGCCATTACCAAATCCACCATCTCAAACTAAATGCTCTTGGTCTAAATAAAAAAAAAATGAGGAAGGAATGGAATGGTCACTCCTTGGTCCTCTCAATGGAATGTTCATTCCCTAAAATAGTGAATGATATTTACAAATGTATGGAATGATCATTTCCTAAAGTAGTGAATGATGATAACCTTTGGAATGCACATTTTGTTATTTTTTAACGAACCAATGTTGGATCAAGAATCTCAAGAGAATGGATGATTCCATTCGAACTTTCATTCTAGTGAACCAAGCTCTGCCTTTCAGTTTGCAAGTGTGAACTAAATATTCATTGGAAAGATGCATGTGTACAATTATAATTTATGAGTTATTGCTAACAGGTGTGTTCTGAATGTCGCAATGAACTTGTTTTATTATATCCATGTCCTGTCTTCTGATAATCTTATGAGCTGCCTTTCTACTCTTAATCCTCACCGTATCTTCCCTTCCACATCTTTAATTTTTTTATCTGTGCCTGTAATGGTGTCTGCAGACCACATACGAAAATTTTCGCTACAGAGCAGACAACAGGCGCAATGTCTATGACCGGGGCTGCCTGAACAATTTTCTTGAAGTTTTCTGCACAAAGATAGAGCCTTCGAGAAACAATTTCCACGGATATGTACAAGAAGAGGTACCGAGGCCCCCCAAGGCCTCACCACGTGATGCAGAAGTAGATGAATGTAGCGGGAGCAGACGGGCAAAAGTAGAAGATGACCTGGAGATCGGTGACGATCTTCTGAAGATATCCCAACGCCGTGATTTTGCAGAAGTTGGGGACATCCGAAGTAGAGTCAGTGATGGGTTGCCCCAGAAATCTCCCGATGTCGAGTTGGGTTTGGATTTGGAACTGCAGGCACCACCTACCTCTTTGTCGGGGAGACACCATTCGAGCTTGGGTAGAAGAAATGGAAGCAAGGAAATACCGCCGGCATTTCCGTGAAATCCCATATTTGTCGAGAGCAGTGACCTATGGCACCGCGAAGGAAAATTCCGCCGAGATTGGTAAGGTTTTTTTTGTTTAAATGTGCCCATGGATTCTCTCTGAAAGTAGCTCTCTTTGGTTCCTTTGAGAAGGCAGAAATTTGTGTTCCAGTAGTGTTGGAGAAGAGAATGGAGCCAGTCTTTTGAAATTCCTTATGGTCCATTTTGTGTCACTTGGATATGTTGGTGATCTTTGTAGTCAAAAAGTAGCTTGTTTTATTGTGCAAGTCAGAAGTAGCTTGTTTTATTCTGTAAATTAGGTGTTATGTAGATGTTTGTGACATTGTATACTAATTGTAAAGTTCTCAACCATTGGACTAATAGTTTTGATTATTCTCTCTCTCTCTCTCTCTCTCTCTCTCTCTCTCACGCATTTTTTCAATCTTTTTTTAGGGCACAGCTTCTCTCTTTGGGATTGGACAGGTCTAGGTGATTTGAGTTCAAGATGAGTTCACTTCGAGAAGATGAATTCACTTCGAGAATTTGGTGTAGAACATGTTAGAAAAAATAGGAACATGGATGGAGGCTTGGAGCGCGGAGATTCGGAGATCCATGTTTTTAAGACAAATTGACTCCCATTATAAATTTGAGTTTGTTATATGGGTTTTTAGTAAAATAACCTTCAGAATATAACAAAATTCAAAAATTTGCTGATAGAAAT
Source organism: Heliamphora exappendiculata (assembly GCA_034768845.1). NCBI lineage: Eukaryota > Viridiplantae > Streptophyta > Magnoliopsida > Ericales > Sarraceniaceae > Heliamphora > Heliamphora exappendiculata. Next base: position 22,627 of record JAOTRH010452256.1, on the reverse strand, counting down.
TGTAAATTTTTTTAAAAAATTTACACGGAATTATAAACTGACAAAATTTGTATTAAAATTGAAGATGATTTTTTATTCTAAACTTGGCAATATTAAAGGCACCATATAAACACCAATTGAATTAACATAATTGTTTGATTATGTCTCTTCATTTGAATTTTGAATTTTTGGTAGCTATTAATTGACAAAAAAAAAATAGCGTGCACGTGCATGTGTACGCACTAAAATACATGAGATTAAAATTTTTTTTTATCTTCACACAGACAAAATTATTTTGCACCTAATTTATTAAGTAGAGATAAAAAATTTCATACTTTTGATGTAGAATAAGTAGAATGTCAAATATGACAACTTACGTAATAAAATATTTATAAAAAAAAATTAAATTAATTGAATATCATTAACTGTTAGAATAAATTATATTTGTATTAAAAAAGTAATGATTAATGAACTATATTGTTTATTTTTTAAATAAAAAATTATTTTATCACATATTTAATAATAATTAATTAATTAATTTTTTTTCACGAATGGTTTATGACTAGAATAATAAAATAGATAGTTTGGATTATTGAAGTGAGTCCAAATTTGCCCAACTAGATTGGTTTATTTCTCTCCCTCCTCCACTCTCTTAGCGCCCCATTGATAATTTTAGCTTTTTGATTAAAAATACAAAAAATTCATATAATTTATTTGATAAAAAAAATAAAAAATCAAATTAAAACACTAATTTTTAGCGTATTCTATTCAAACTCTAATTATTTTTAAAACACAATAATACTCTTTATTTATATCGTATTTACTACAATTATCAACTACATATAATTGTTAATATCAAATTTATAGATGGGTAAAATTGTCCAATTTGAATAAAAAATAAAAAAACTAATTTTTTATCTAAACAACTAATTTCAAAAAAACTAATTTAAAAACTAAGTTACCAATTTTGATGTGAAATTTGTATAGGTATAAAAAATATAACTATTGAAATTAAACAAATAATTTTTCTTTTACATTTATTATCTTTTCTTAATTTTTTAACTTTATAAATTAACAAACTAATAACGTTATATTTTAATTGAGTGTCTTAAAACTGATTAATTATTAAATTATTAACAACGTAGCAGACTTGATGTGATTTTTATATGATAATATAACGGTGAATAGAACTTAAAACAACCAATGGCTTCAATTGCATTTATATTAAAAAAGTTATTTATGCATTCCGGGTCAGATAAAAAAGTGATTTGTGTTGTTGTGTAACTCTAATAAAGCATGAATTTTTTTTTCCAATAGTGATGCTTGAATTTTTCTCGGTGCTCTTGGTATTTTTGTTTATTATTTTGTTTAATAGTTTGTTTTTCTCTTGATTAATATCGAAGTTGATTGAGTTTGAAATTCTTTCTATTATTTTTATACATGGATTATTCTTTAGAAAATAAAGTTTGAAGTTAAGTATTAAAATATGTTAAAAAAATAATAAGAATACCTTTTGGTATGAATTATCCCTAGCCTATATCACGAGTTACAACACTGGTGATATTATATTTATTTTATGTGATACATTTAAAGACTAAAATTTATTTGATCTAATGGTTAAATTTGTATTTTATATTTTCTCACATTTACCTTTTTGTATCTCTATCTGCACTCTCATTAACCAATTTCTTTTTCTCTTCATTTTAAATTTAGTTTTTCACTTACTCTCTAGAAAAAAAGTTTAGCAAAAAATAAAAAATAAAAAATAAAAAATATATTTGTAATATATATGTCTACATAGATGTACGAAAAATATTAAGAGCTAGCCTAATGACCGTTCTTAATTGAGAAAAGTATTCAATAATAATTTAAACTTTATTTTTTAAAATTAAATTATATTTGATGCGCCTTAAACATGGATGATTAGTATTTTGATAAAAATATTGTGGTAAAAGAATATGAGCTTGTTTAAATTTAACTGAACAATTAGCTCATAGTAGAGCTGAATTGGGGGGGAACAAAAATGTATCTAAGTTCCTAAATAATGGAAACTAAGAGTTTAGTTTAGTTTTAAAGAAAAAAAAAGATGGAAAGAGTCTAAATAAACGCAAAAAAACAATCTGAATCAGTCATTGTTTTGTTTTTAGTTTTTTTTGTCTATGATGAGTTTATTCAAATATTATTATCTTTTAATTTTCCACTTTCTCTCGTTAAGATATGCTAAAAAATACAAAAATATGTAAAATAAGTCTAAGTATATAAAATTAATCTTTTAATTTTTTTACAATTAGAATCTACGGTCTCATTTGATAACTGTTATAGAACGAGTAAAATTAATAGTGAGCTGAAGTGGGATTCGTAATTAGATGGGATTAGTTTTTTGTGTTTGATTTGAGTAGAATTAAGTGATGAACTATAGAAACTCGTATTTAATTTGGGTGGAATTAAACAATGTGAGATTAGATTAAATTTACGAATTTTTAATATTACTCTTATAATGTTTGAATGATTTACTTGTAAAATTAAGCCCATCTTTGGGTACTTTTTGTGGTATAAATTTTTTGTTTACTCATTTTCGTTTTTATAATTTTTGTATAAAAAATATTTTTAAATAGCACAATTTTACATAATTTTTACTTGTTTCATTTTTATTAATTTTTTAAAAATCTTTCTTTTAATAATTTTTTTTAAAACCTTTCTTGATTTTTACTCAGCAAAAAAATAAAATAAGAACCTGATTTGTACTCAAAAAAAAAAAAAAAACAACAACAACAACTACTATGTGTTATGAATATACATTCATATGGATATCTAGAACTATTGATATTCCAACCTTTAGTATTTTGTTTCCAACCTTTGGGTTACCTTCCTTGATGCGTGTAAAGCCTATATATAGAGGCTTAGTTGATAGGGAAGGGTGTGCAAAAAGAAAGAGAAGAACAGAAGAGTTAGAAAAAGGTTTAAAACAATTTGTATCCTCTTCAACAATTAGCGAAACCTTCTCCCTCTTGTGGACATAGGCTTAATACCAAACCACATAAATTTGTGTGCCTTGTTTTAGTTTTATTTTTTTTATTTTACAATACGTTCTCAGCACGATCATTTCTATCCAACCAATCAACGGTAAAAACAATTTATTTTTCATTGTTCATGCTATTTTTTTGTTGTTATTTTTCATCCACATGTATAGATTAATAAAATCAAGCCCGAAGTCTTGATTGAACCCGAAGTTCTTATTTCATAAAATCGAGCCCGTAGTCTTGATAGAAAAGAAAACCGAGAAATAGAAAATATGAAACAAAGCAACTGTCACGGGGCGAGGCCTGAGGCACAGCCGTGCTCAGCCTATCACGTGTGGTGCTTGCCGGGTCTCGTTGAGCAAGCTCGCCAAATTCAATCAACCTTCAGACGAAAGCTTATAGCAACAGAAAACTGAATGAAAGCAACGAAAAGAAAAATTGCAAGCAGCAGTGCACGGGCATTCAAATGCAATAAAATAAGCTTTTATTAATCATTGAATGAGGATTACAAAGCTAGGTCATTGCACAATAGATCAACAGTGCAAGGCCTAGACGTGGACAATCTCAATGTCAGATAGAGATGGGTGAGTTTTCATATCAGTTTTTTTAACACTACACGAGTATATGTTTTTAGTATTCAAACAATTTACTGCATTTGAACATGAACATATATAAACAGTTTGTTATTTTTCTATTTTGGTGTGTTTAAATTCAAACCTGTTTCCGATATATAAAGTGCAGTTTTTTATTTAAATAAATGGTTATCCTTGTTTTAGCTTACCTTTAACATCCTTGACACTGATTTGTTTTTCTCATCAGAATTTATTAATTTTGTAATGAAAAAAGAGGGTGGTAAATAATGGTAATAATAGTAGAATTTAATGGGTGTAGTGGAGGAAAGTGAAGAGCTTCATTTATCACACATTGTTTAAACAATAGAATGTGGTAAGGCTTTAAGTGGTTTTTAATTCCTTCCTGTTTTTAATCTAACTTTATTTATTGATTTTATAATATAGTTTGAGAATGTTAAATTTCACAAAGCTTGAATTTCCTGCCTGGGACATTTCTGAAAAGAATTATCTATCATGGATTCTTGATGCTGAAATTCATCTAGAAACTATGAATCTTGGTAATGCCATTAAAGAAAGAAATCAAGCATCCCTGTAGATCAAGCATCCGGGTAGGATCGCGCCAAGGCAATTATTTTTTTTCGCCACCATATCCATGAAGGACTAAAAACAAAATATCTTACTGTGAAGGATCCGTTGATCATTTGGAATAATAATTCATATCGTGGTGGTCATAAGCAAAATTCTTCAAATTTTTCCAAAAAGCACCGCAAGTCTCTTACAATGGCTGCTACAAGTGTAGCATAAAAGGATATTGGTCGCGTACTTGTCGTATGCCTAAACAGTTGGTTGACCTTTACTAAGCTTCTATTAAAGAGAAAGGGAAAAAGATACAGATGAATTTTTCCAATCATGATATGGATTATGATAGATCTGTGGACATAACGCACTTAGATATGGCAGATTTCTTTGCAAATCCTAATGAAAAAATAGACCATTTAATTGGGGATGAAAATGTCCACAAAGACTAATGTATTTGCTTTAATCATATTATGAATTTTAATAAATCTCAGTTTGCTTTGTCTTACATTATTTTTTAAACTTGCTTTGTTTTCGTGTAAATATAGAATCTTATTATTTGGTAGATTCTAAGATGAGTACAGAAGATATATGTCTGGTTGACAGTGCCACCACGCACACAATACTTCGAGAGAAGAAGTATTTTTTGAACTTGAATTTAGCTCAACCCAATGTGACTACAATATTGGGCACTTCTGATCTTTGTAGGGTCCTTTAGAATAAATATAGAACAATTATGAAGATGTGAAATATTGGGCTCTTCTAATCTTTGTAGGGTCCTTTAGAATAAATAGAGAACAATTATAAAGATGTGAAATATGCAAAGTGATTAGAGAACACAGAACGAAGAGATATGAGGTTGGGTGAAGGAGAAGGTTAAATTGAGTTTGAAATATCGACAGTATGAACAATGTATCTAACTATCAAAATCTGATTGATCCGAAAGCATAATTATCCTTCCTATTTATAGCACTTAGAGAAGCGATATTGGGATTCGGATAAGACTCTTTCAAACTATCAAATTGGATCATGAGGGGTGATATCGGATAATCAAGAGATTCTATCCGAAAATCAACTAAATAGTGTTCTATTCCAACTCAACTAAGTCGGGTCATTCGCTACCGAATGACCCGTGGGCACCCAACCCACTCGACACACTCGGGTCTAGTAACGTGGGTGTCACTCGAGTGACTCGAGTAACTCAAGTGAGTAGGCCCAGTAGCTCGACAAATCCTTTTCCTTAGCCACCAAACCACATATCTCCCAACGTCCCGTGTAGGATTGTACTACCATTGTCTTCATTGTCCATGGGACAGTCCTTCGATTCTCAGAAGAATTTATGTTGATATAGTCTATGCTATATATGTCTTGGCTTCGTTCAGTCTGTACCGAACCACATAGTCAATGTTATGTCATCATGATTAAGTAGTTAGAGCTACATTACAGTCTATACTGTTTTCACGGCCCATGTCGTGGTAATAAGGTTTCGACTCATTTGTCATGAGATGTCAATACTTATCTTTTTAAAAATAAATAAATATATTCTTTTTAAATTAATTTAATTTATAAAATAAATTATAAAAATCGTCAAAATATAATAAATAAGTCATTGGGCTAACACCAACCTTTGGGTTACCTTCATTGATATGTGTAAAGTCTATATATAAAGGCTTAGTTGATAGGGAAGAGTGCAAAAAAAAAAAGAGAAAACAGAAGAGTTAGAGAAAGGTTTAAGACAATTTGTATCCTCTTCAACAATTAGTGAAATTTTCTCCCTCACGTGGACGTAGGCTTAATACCGAACCACGTAAATTTGTGTGCCTTCGTATAGTTTTATTTTCTTTATTTTACAATACCATGAACTGAACTCAGGAAAAAAAAGACATGATTTCTCATTAAAGATACAGCAACCATAGGCCCTCTCTCTCTTTCTGTCACATTCATTTTCATGTTCTTTCTCTGTTAATTTTTGGTGGCCAACAATTATAGGTGTGGGTTCACTTTGCTCTCTTTCAGTATTAAGAATAATAAAGATCATTTTCTTGTTAATTCAATGGGACTGGATTAGCAATACCTTACCTAAGATGGGTTTTCTAATCCACCAATTTGGTGGGATTCGTAGTCCATTGGATTTAGTAGTCCGATTAAAGTTTTTGAAACCAAATATATTCTATTGAGGCCTCACAAGATTGGTATTCTAATCTATCCTCTAGAGAGGCCATCAAACAAGGCCTACATTATTCTGTATCTAAGGGGAGGGAGGGAATGGGGATCACCCCAACTGGCACAACCTTCACCATAGGAAGTTGGGACGATACTACTTGGAAGTTGAGACGATACTGCTAGATTGCAAAGGCTTTAACAAATAGGGTTATTACATTGCCTCTCATAAGAAAAAAATGGATTTTCTTTTATAGTAAAGGGAGGAGAATTTGAGCTCAGATTAAACCTAGGTTTTTACTTATTTTATGTTGTTTATTTTTTATTTTTAATATTTTTTCTTAAAAAAAATTTACCCCATAATTTTTAAATTTTTTTGATTTCTTTAATCGAGAAGAATTAGAAAACTAAATCTTATTATCAAGTAAAATAAAAAAAATCAAAATAAGCCAATAAGTCAGTTTTTTCTTTACTTTTTCAGTTTTTAGTAGATTTTTTTAATCTTTTGGTCAATTTCTTTTTCATGTTTCCAATTTCTCTCTCATCATTTAAAAAAAATAAGAATTGTAATTAAAAATAAAATAAGCAACAAACAGAATTTTGTTTCCAAACTAAATTAAGCTTTAAATATTGATTCACAAACATTATAGCTCAGCTTTGTGATCTTAGATGGAATTTGGGGCCTTGGGTTAACGCAATGTTTGGGTCGGGATTAAATAAAGCTTCGAAAACCCATTCTAAAGTTTGGTGAAGTGGAAGTGTCTTAAGTTAACATAATTATTTAATAAAATTATAATAACTAAAAAAATATTCGAAGAGTAAAGAAAAGAGTATTCTATTACCTACATATAAAAATAAATGAGATATTTAAAATTGTAACAACTATAGAGGTATTAAGTTGATGAGTCATACGATAAAATTATAAAAAAATAGTAATTGAACATCGTTTAAGGCTAACAACAACAGTGTTACAAAATTAATTTGATTTTATGTCTAGTAAGTCAACTATGGAAGCAATCCACTCACTAAAGATATTAATAGAGAAGTATACAGAAAAAAAGAGAGATCTTCATATAATTTTTATAAACTTAGAAAAAGTTTATGATAGAGTGTTTAAAAATATCATATGGTGAGCGTTGAAAAGAAAAAGAATGACAAAAGGTTACGTTAATGTAATAAGATACTGCATTATAAAGCCGCCACGATAATTAAATCACCTGTAGAAGAAATAAGTGAATTCTCAATTACAATAGGGATTACACCAAGGATTTGCTTTAAATCTTTATCTCTTTGACTTACTTATGAATGAATTGACTAAACATATTTAGGATGAAATCCCATGTTATATGTTGTTTGCTGATGATATTGTCTTAGTGGAGAGACTAGGAGTGAGATTAACGCTAAACTAGAAATGTGAAGAGAATATTTAAAATCAAAAGGATTTTGAGTAAGTAAAAATAAAACTGAATATATGGAATATAATTTTAACAGTAATATTAGTATAAATGGTGAAAAGGTAAATATTCACAACCAAGAAATACCTAAAAGCGAATATTTTCGTTATCTAGGTTCGGTTATTAAAAAAGATAGAGAGATTGTAAATGATGTAACCCATAAAATCAAAATTTATTGGCTCAAGTGGATGAGTGGTTCCGGAGTTTTATGTGATTAGCAAATACCTATAAGATTAAAAGAAAAATTTTATAGGATAACTATTAGATTAACAATTTTATACAAGAGAGAATGTTGGGCTGCTAAGAAATATCACATAAATAAGATAAGTGTTGCAGAGATAAGAATATTAAGTTGAATGTATGGTAAGACGAGAAAATATAAAATTAGGAATGAAAAGATTCGTGAAATGGTAGAGGTTGCACCGATTGAAGACAAATCGAAAAAAAATAAATTAAGATATTTTGGACACATACAACGTAGACCAGTTAATGCAGTAATAAGAAAATGCGATAAGATCATGAGTAATGAAAATACTAGTGGGAGAGATAGACCTAAATTGACACAGGATGTCGTATTAAGAACAAATATAACCTATTAAAACTAGGGAGATTCAGTGAAAAGTTCAAAAATAAAAATTTTAACGCGCAAGGTCCATAAATAAAAATTTTAACGCGCGAGATTCAATCCATTTAAAAGGCTTGATCTCTCCCAAAATACCCACCAAACATAAAAATTTATCTGTTTGATAAGCAAATAGATAAATTTATCTGTTGACATATTTATGCATTATATGCAAACAGATAAATTTATCTGTTTACATATCAACACAGATAATGCATAAATATGCAAACAGATAAATTTATATGTTAGCACTCCTCATCTCTTGTCTATCATTATCCCCCACCTCCTTTGTCTTGATTACCTTATTATAAAATCTCCATCCCCATTCGAAAATTATACTCATTAAAATTTAATATTTCAGTGTCCAGTCCATTCGCACGCACGCTAAGATAGAATTGTAAAGCCCTTGTGGAGCGAAGACTTTTAAAACAAAGAAAAAAGGAAAGTTGTATTCTGGTACTTTAGAGTTTGAAAAGAAGGAAAGAAAAACCCAGAGAGAATAAGAGCCCGTTTGGTTTGTGTCTTCTAATATTGTTATTTGAAAACTGTTTTGTAAAAATAAATTTAAAAAATAGTTTTATAATATTTTGAAATGAGAAATTGCATTTGGTGTAGTATTTTTAAAAATTCTAAACCTAACACTAACCCTAACCCTAACAGTTCCCAAATCAAGCCACGCCGTCGAACCTTCGAACTCCAAAGACGAACGAAGACGAAGAGACGAACGAAGATGAAGACGAAGTACGGCAATCTGAGGCGAAATACGATCGAAGACGAAGACGAGCGAAGATGAAGACGAATGAAGACGAGCGCCTGAGACCACAACTGAAGGGCGAACAATCTGAGGTGAAAAACAACCGCCTGAGATTTGAGATCTGAGACGAAATACGACGACGACAACCGTGCGAAACAAACGACGTTGACGACCGTGTGAGACGAATGACGACGACTGCCTAAGATGAACGACGATCTGAGACAAAATACGACAACGACCACCACCTGAGATGAACGGCGACGATCGCCTGAGACAAACGACGACGACAACAACAATCGCCTGATACGAAGATGATGACTGTGTGAAGACGATGTGTGTTGATCCACGACGACGTTGAACAAACGAAAAAATTGAAAAAAAAATTGAAAACATGTTTTTCATGTTTTCAAAAAAGACTCAATTTTGAACTCAATTTTTTCTCTTTTTTTGAAATTTTTTTTCCAAAATTGTTACCAAACAGATTTTTCGTAATTCTGTGTTCATAATTCTCCGAAAACTATTTCCGGAAAACCAAACCAAATGGGACCTAAACTTCTCTTTTGGCTAGTTGAAAGAACTGAGAAAAATCAGAGAAAGTAAATTTATCTGTTGCAAACAGATAATTATCTATTTGCATAGTAAATAAAATAAACAGATAAATATATGCAAAATAGATAAATTTATCTATTTGCAGTTTATTTATTTGTACATATAAATTTATCTATTTATTCTATTTATTATGCAAACAAATAATTTTTTCTGTTTGTATAGCTATAAACATGTAAACAGATAAATTTATTTACAACAGATAAATTTATCTGTATAAATTTATCTGTTACATGTCAGTTGCTATGCATCTAGATGAATTTATTTACAATAGATAAATTTATCTGTTTTACATTTAAATAAATTTATTTTCAACAGATAAATTTATCTGTAAGCTATAAACATTTATTTATAACAGATAAATTTATCTGTAACTAATCTTTGTTGAAAACGCGTAAATGAAAAATCGATGAGAGCTTAATCTAAATAATTATAAACCAACGGGAGCCTCGGGAAGAGTTATCTTTTCTGTTTAACACCCTGCCCACCCTGGAAACGAGTCAGCCCTCTCTCTCTCTCTCTCTCTCTATATATATATATATATATATATATATATATATATATATATATGTGGTGGGTTTCTTCCATTCACGAAAGCAACTTGAAGAATTAGGCGAACTTGTATTCGTCTCTTGGATGAAATTCTCTTGTTTGTCTTGTTGCTTTTTTAAATCTCTTTACCTACTCTTAAATAGAGAAAAGAAATGATATTTTTTCAATTCAGTCCTCCCAATTTTGATGCTTAAATCCGACTAACTCAATCTAATAACTTGGGGAGGATGATGATGACGATGAAGGAGCGAGAGTATTTTCGTCCTTAAAAAGTTTTACACGATAAACATAGGATCTATCGTTTGAACATTTCTGTAAAAATGGACCTTGTGCATTAAAAAAACTTTTGTTGAATGAAAAATAATACAAAGCATAAAATTTGGACTTCTCATTAGTTTTTCGTCAAAACTAATTGAAAATATGACTCTTAACAAAGTAAAATGTTGTAAAATGATTTATGTAGTTGACTCCAATTGGTTGGGACAAAAACTAAATTTAATTTGAGTTGATTTGTTTGGATTATTTAAAAAAATATTTTCATCAAAAAGTAAAATTTTAAATTATACCATTTAATTATTTTTTTCCAAAAAAAAAAAGACCCAAGCACATTCTAAATGCACTCACTTAAAAAAAAGACTGTAATACTTTACATAAAAAAATTAACTCTACTATCAATAATAAAAAATACTAAAAAAGTGTATCAATATCTTAGACATTATAGCTTAAAATAAAAAAAAAAGAGCACATTAAACTATTAACAAAAGGCAAAAATATTGTGTCAGTATCTCAAATATTTTAACTTATTTTTCTCTCAATGTTTTTTAAAAAAAAAATTGCACTCACCTCCTCTGAAATTTAGGAATATTTCATGGACTTTCCTGAGATTACTGAAATAGCACTACACTTTTTTCTATTTCAATTGTCAGTATTAGATTCTCCCTTTCATACTAATGACGTTAAAAATATTAATAAAACTTGCTTACATTATTATTTTATTTTATTTTGAAATAATTACACTTACCTCCCCTGAAATTTAAGCTTATTACAGAGACTTCCCCGTACTATCTGAAATTACACTGCCCTCTCATGTCAGATTTGTTCGACAAACGCTATTAACGACAAAAGAATTTTTACCATTTTACCCTCATGTACAAATCATTTCTTCTTCTTCTTCTTTTTCTCCATTTGTAATTTTATTTTCCCTAATCATTTCTTAATGGCACTGAACTCCACCACCACCACCCGCTACTATGGATTCTGATCGCAATGCAGACACTATGGATGGAGATATTAGGATTTTACCAATTTTGAAATCAACGAGAGCGGGGTGAAAGTGTGGGATTGGGCGTTTATGAGATCGGCATTTAAGCTACACGATGGTCGAAGTTTAGGTGCGAGACAGTGGGAAGGGAGGTTGGTGGTAGTGACGGAGGTCGATGGTGGCAGCGGCAGCGGGCTGGTGTTGAGCTCGTTGATCGCAATCAAATTTTTGTTGAGTATATTCCATTAAAAGAAAAATTGATGGGGAGATTGGAAGAGTTAGGAGTGCCAAAACTACATTGCCTATATATAGATAGATAAATCCATAGTTTATATACTCACACCTCTGATGATATGTTTCTCTATGGTCCCTCTAACCTTCAATGGTGGCGGCAGGTTAGAGTTTGGGCGGCAGGGGTGGTTGGGCTTGGTGCGGGAGTGCGATGGTGTCACATAAAGGAGTGGAGAGGGCCTGTGGTGGTACGATGACAACGACAAAGTAGGAGGTGACAAGGTTGAGGAGAGGTGGGAGAGGAGCAAATAGGGGGCTCATTTACCAAAATACGTGAGTTTGTAAACTTAATTAACGAATTAGAAATTTTAAAACTTAATTTTCAACTTACGTAAAAACGTGTTTAGCAAACACACTTGAATAGAAAACGTGTTTACTAAACACGCTTTAACCTAAATGTCAAAGTAAATGAAATAACAATACAAAAACGTGTTTAGCGAACATGCTTTCTAGATTTATACATAAACCGTGTTTAATAAACACGTTTTTAGTATAAATTTAGTTTTAATGAAAACGTGTTTTCTAAACACGTTTTATATTAAAATTAATTTTCAATAAAAACGTGTTTAGCAAGTACGCTTTCTTTATAAAGAAAACGTGTTTAGTAAACATGTTTTCAGTATAAATTTAAAAAATTAATTTTAACATAAAACGTACACTTTTATTAAAATTAAATTTATACTGAAAACGTGTTTTGAACACGTTTTTAGTATAAATAATGGACAACTCTGTATTGTATGCAACTTGTCAACGGCTGTAGTTTGCATTAATCTATTACCTAAGACTGTATGAAACGGTTCCCTCCTATACCAGTTTTCAGGATAAATATACTCTCTCTTGGGATTGAAATAGTCCACAGAATAGGGTACAAATTTAGTTGAGGAGGATTATGTTTTCCAAACAAAATTGTTTACCCAACACATGTATATAAGGGACTAAATTGAAATAAACTAGTCCCATAAATACTAATCCAAAAACAAACAGAGACTCATTGAATACCAATCCAAGATTCAAATTGGATTGCAGCTCTCAAACTAATCTCTTTCTTGTCTGCTAGTTGAGATTTACAAACTTGCCTACAAAAAAGTTGAGATTTACAATGAAAATATATATAAACACAAATTCTTAAATCTGACCCAGTCCGACAATTTTGACACACACACACCAGCTCTATGGTTTCATGAAGTGGACCGGCATTCGAATGCATATTTGCTCACTGAATCCATGACACGGTTTCCCCGCTGGCCGCAGCTTGATCTCATAAAGCTTTGGCCATAGCTTTCATGTTATTGGAATAGAAGATAATTTTTTTTAAAAGGTGGATAAGTTTAGAGACAGGCTGCAAAACCATAATTTCGAGAAACTCACAAGGAACGGCAACATGAATTAAGCCAAACATCAATCCCTTAAAGTTTGTAATTGACTGGTTTATCTTTAGTATTAAGTTGAAAACATGAGCTGATAAAATTCTCCTAAATGGATTATGTATTAGATTTATTTTTCCATTTTTCCTAGAGCTACTTTGACCTATATTTCCTAAAATGCAGATAATTTTGGTACAAGAAACGGGACGGGAATGAAAAAGTGGCATAGCACATTTCCTAAATTGTGGCACGATAGGAGTTGGTTTTCATAGCTTACATCATATAACCAATTTCTTTGCATTTTCATTTTGCCAAAGCTCCACTTTTTTAAGATTTTAGATTATTATGTTAGATTTTTTTATATGAAAAACGTTAAGAAAATAAATACAGAAGACAGAGAAGAAATGTGCAAGAGCTTACCAAACATACAAATGATTATGAACAACTGATAAAAGTGTGAGAGCTTACCAAAAATATGCTTTCTATCTCTATCCCATGCTATGCCATTCAAAACATCGATATCCTGGAAGATGGTAAAATGCCTATATGAGTAAACCAGACTACTAAAGTTAAAATTAAATTCTCATATGCATTTTTCAAAAGAAGGAAAAAGAGAAAAGCTCACTCTTTTCCAGCTGCTAGCAATCCTTCCCTATAAATCATAGAAAAATTACTTAGTAAATTCAACTCTCAAGCAACCTTTTGAAAAAATACTATTACTTGATCAGTACATTCAAGATGACTATCAGTTAAAGCATGCATCACTAAGGCAAAAGTGACCTATCAAGCAAGATCCTACACAAGACTCCCGAAGATGTCCATCGAATAACATCACCTAGAAATATTACTGAAATGCATTCACTATGATGCAATACACTATCTGCCACCCAAAAAACTGAAAACATTATGCAACCCATAAACAGACAGCAAACAAGGTATTATACCTGCCAAACATTTGCCCAAATTTCACCATTTACATACTCCAGTTCATTGAGGTCGTGTATTTCATGATCTTTATACTTGACAGTTTGTTTTCGAATGACTGCATCATGAAAGATACTTTAGATGCAATGAGATTGAAAATATAATAAATTAGAAACAAGAAATAAATCTAAATAAGGAAAGAATAGCCATGGATGACCTCAGCAACAACAAAAAAAGGGCAACTAGAGGTGACCATATGAAAACATATGACTAGGTCGTACATAAAAATATGAAAGCATAGCCATGGATGATGCATAAGCCGTACATAACAAGGAAGAGCTTCTTTTATAAAAAAAGAGTAGAGTATATAGTAAACACGTATTACATGGGTGGCCACATCCCGGCCACCATAGGATGACATGTAATCGAGAAGTGGAGACTAAGTCCCACATCCACGCGCGAGTGGCTTGGGCCTCTTGCTCCTCCGTTGGAACACCTTAGGCCCCTCCTATACTGTCGGCAGTAGATGAGGTGGGGATGTATGCGTCTCCACTGGTATGTCTATATCCGTCGGCTGGGCCGTCGTTGGCTGGTCCAACTGTCCTGCGTGGACATGTGACTCCGCGGTACCTGCCGTGACCCCGACATGAGTGACTGGGTGACTGAGTGTAACTGTAGGTAGCTGAGATGAACTCGCATGATCCAAACGCGCATCATGGCCATGGTCCTCTGTATCAGCCTGTGAGAGCTGGGAGCGGGTGGCCGTCTGGCTAAGATCGGGTGCAGGATGCTCGGGCACCTCATCGCCACGAGCTGTAGCTCTAGCCCTGCCACGCCCACGTCCTCTGCCATGACCACAACCACGACCACGCGTTGGCAAGGGCGGCGATTGGGGCGCATCTGCTTGCGTCACTCCCTGCGTCATATCTGAGAGGTCGCAGCCGAGGCTAGGCAACCCTCAGGAGCTGGAGAGAATGTTGGGTGACAAGCAAGGGGTAAGAGATGAGAACTGTAGCTATCTCGCACCAGTCGACGTCAATGAGCCCCAATGAGACGCAGCTGGGACGTGCAGGTCCACAGAATAAGTACGACGTGGCGGCTGCGATGAAGATATGGGACCCGGTGCAGGCTGTACACGGTGATCCCTATGCACCACCATAAACGATGTGTACATACGCGTGCGTATACTCGCCATCTCCTCGTACGCTAGGTCACGTATGGAGTGAGTTTGCATCCATATGTCTGCCTGATGGTATGTGTCTACGACACACCGTGTCTGCAAATGGAAAAGAAGAAGACATTGGTCATACAAGTAATGGAATTGGTAGCCATGGAAAAATATACAGAAGTGAAGTTGTAGTGCTTACTAACTCCTCTACACCCCCCCGCTGCTCCTAGGTATCCAGGCGCATCGCGGTGACTGGGATTACTCAGTAGCAGATGTGAGACATGCCGATATCACGTCATATATGGCTCGTGGTTTCCCAGCGGCAGGTGGGACTGAGGGGCGACAACCACCTGAGCCCTCCGCAGACCCCATGCAGTGACCGAAACAGCATGTACCCGTGTCCAATCGGTGTCCATACGGCCACGCCGGTCATAGGCATGGAGGTCGCGGTCCGTATCTGGGTCTCGTGGGATGGTCTGAAGGCGCCCGAACTATCGGAGGACGCGGTCTAGGAGATGCCACTCGACCACATCATAGCAGATAAGTGGAGACCGCGCCATCCAAATCTCTCTGCCCAAGCGGTAGTACTCGGGAAGCGACAAGATGATCTGATCAGCAGGCCCGTAAGGCATCTAGGTGATCTGAGAACAATGAGAACACCGTTAGTAATGAACATGATACAAATATTTGAAGTTTAACATAGAAAACTTTAACGCAACGCTAACCTCGTCTACGGTGAGACGGTCAAACTGGTCGCGGTAGACAGTGATGACATGGGTCGGGACCTGGTCTAATGCGAAGCTAACACGCCACCGGCTATCCCACAGGTCAGCCAGTAGAACATCGTCTCCGTGCTAGATAGCTGTCAGACCAGGTCCAGCATCTGCCCTACGGCGGGGGACAATGCGGGGTAATCTCTCCCAAGCCCATATCTGCAAAAGCAACAAACTCCATTAGCTACTAAGCAACCCATACTGTAATGAAGTACATAGCATGACAGCAATTAAAGCGATGACGACGTACCTGTAGTAGCACAAGTGGCCCAGCAACATCTCGGACATCGGGCTTAGTAGCCCGGCACAGCTGACGGTAGAGAGATGCTAGCACGGCTGCACCCCAGGCATATCTGTGGACCTGACCCAGATTGTGCAGGAGTGGTAGGTACATGAGCTTAATTAAATTCTGTGACTTATCGGGCATGAGAAAGCCCTCAATAAGCCACATAATATAAGCTCGTGCCCGCCTGTGAATAACCTCAACGGCGGCGTCGAGGGTAATGGGTCCCATAAACTGATCCTGGAACCAGGAGACTCGGACTCGACCAAAGCACAAGTCCTCATTAGCAGGGGTGACCCCTAGCAGCTCGAAGCAAAGCTGTTGCCACTTGGGAGGGGAACGCAACTGATCATGGTCGATGACTGCTGCGCCATCAACGCGGAGCCTAAACAGCATAGAGACATCCTGCAACGTGACCGTGCACTCTCCAACAGGCATGTGGAACGTGTGCGTCTCCTGTCTCCACCGCTCGACCAAGGCAGTGATGAGGCTGTGATCTAGCCGAATGAAGCCGATCCGGCAGACACCGTAGAAACCAGTCTACAACATAACAGCCAGCACGCAGGGATCTATGGGCTGGTCCCATAGTCCGCCATCACCTCGACGACATGTGAGCGATAATGTGTCCTGACATATCAAATACGTATATTAAAAATGCATGAAA
This sequence comes from Heliamphora exappendiculata, assembly GCA_034768845.1. Classification (NCBI taxonomy): domain Eukaryota; kingdom Viridiplantae; phylum Streptophyta; class Magnoliopsida; order Ericales; family Sarraceniaceae; genus Heliamphora; species Heliamphora exappendiculata. Next base: position 5,604 of record JAOTRH010452256.1, on the reverse strand, counting down.
AAGTCTAAGGGCGCAAGACGAAGGCGAAGAACGATATACAAATACTAACCTCATGATCCCACATGGCAGATGCTCGGTGTGGTAAGGACAATAGGCGGCTCGCTGGAGCAAGCACCTCAACAGCCATCGCAAGTCCTACACATTAAACGAAGCCATTAATTTTCATATTAATAAGTAATGAGGTTCAAATTGGAAAACCTTGATTTAATTTATTTTCGTAAGTCACATGGCTCAGTTATGGAGCTTACTCTTAGTTCAGCAACCACTGTTCTTGAAGAAAGAATGTCCATATAGTTAACTGTGGTCTAAAATTACCTTACACAAACTTACCAGATCGTTGCAGCTTAAGGAAACAACAATAAATAATGTTGTTACAGTTGAGCCAGATGAACTATGAAATAGGATTACAAACAGGGTCACGTAACTAAGATAGTCATGCGACAGGATTATACGTCGTGATGTAATGAGTAATTGACCAGTCGAACTGCAGGACCTGCTGAAAGGCCCAGACGAGACGTTTTTAGTGATTAGTCAGTTCACCTACAATACGACAAAAGTTGCACATGCGCAAACACTGTAGTGCACAACTCAACACCATGTGTATTATATGTATAAATAAATGGGTTACCCTCACACGTTCAACACCAGCTGCTCTCTGTAATTATTTGTGACATATCTCGTATTCTCACAATGGCCTATAGACGTGATATCGGAGGCAGTAGCCACACTAGTAATGAGAAGTGGTTACTACCTACGTTCCACGACGATTATTGGACAGAAAAATACTCTAGTTCGAAAGATTATTACGTCGGTCTACGACAAGAGTGAAAGTTCGGGGTTGAAGAGCAAGAAGGGTTGGTTAATGATCTGTGTAACCTAGGAGGACCGATTCCTCGCCGGCATTCATTGACAATGCCGAGGCGTAACAAGGATGACTACGAAGTAGAAGTTCGAATATACGAAGAGAGAACAACAGAATATTGATGTGAAGATGTCGGTACTTCACGCTTCAACTAGCAACGGAAATGGCAGTTGCAAGCAACAGACCATTAATGGAGAAAGAGCGTCAAAATGTTCTTTCCAATGAGCAATATCTATCTGACTCCTACTTCTCCGATGAGGAATGAAAAGTGTTTCTACGATTTCTAGTTTCGTCTAAAATAAATATTTAACCTTTTCTACATGTTTGCCTTTTGTTGATATTTCATCATCTTTATAAGGAATATGGAGATTTAAGATGTTTTGGTTTTCCGATATTAAATAGGATGGGAGGTTTTACAGAGAAAACAAATGAATGTGTGGGTTCTACCCTCTCATTGACCATATGTTATATGCCAGTGATATTTAGTATGCTAATATCCCATTAAGTGAAGTTTGTATGTTATAACTAATGAAAGATTTATCCAGTACCTTTAATTTACTCTAGGTTACAGTCCCATTAAGCCAGTAAGAGTTAAACCTAGGGCAACAATGAACATGAAAATAAGAAGTTGCAACTCAAGTCAGTAAGAGTTAAACCTAAACATTCATATTGTTTCTAAGGAGAGAGCTTCTCAATCATCCATCAGGTTAAATTATTTTGTCCTTATTTAAAGAGTATAGTTTAGTTTTTTATTTATTCTTGTCACAGGTAAAAACTACATTATCATAAGTTTAAATGGAATCACCGACAACGGCTCCTTATAGGGCTTGAACCCGAAACCACTACACTCTACATATGGCTTTGGCTATTAAGATAAGTTGAAGTACGTTAAATTTTAGCATTTGAATTCAAGCAAAGAGATGTATTATTAACAGATGTTTATTGTCCCATGTCTGTTTTTTCCAAAAATGAATGGATATTAATATGAAAAAAAAGATTAAACTAAACATTTTCCATTTAAGGTGTTCAATTAATTCTTTTTTCAGTAACTAGTCTTTTTATTTTCTTATTCAGGTTGGTGGTTGGGTTTAGAATTGGGTTAATTTTAGTTGGAATCAAATTGTGTTTGGAGTGCCTTTAGGCACGGGTTCATCCCCTAGCATTGTAATACTCAAAATACGCAATGCTGCTGACGATGGCTGGTGACGACGGTGATGAAAGTTAAGAGAGGGGGATAGAGGTGGTTGCACAATAGGTTTTTGACATAGAGAAGAGAGGGGGAGAGAGAGCGCAAGGGTGGGGGGGGACATGGGAAAAGTGTATTGACAAAGAAATGAAGCCACGCCCCCCGTATATTTTTTTGTCTCGGGAGTTTAAGGCGGTTTTGAAAGTATTAGGCGGGATTTTAAAATGATCTCAACCCTAAAATTGAATTGGTAGAGATCTTAAAATAATCTCAACCCTTAATTGTAACCTGAAATTTAATCTCCACCGTTCATACATAATTTCTCTTTTAGACAATTCAAAAACTGACGTGTTTTATTATCTCCTCATATATTAACAATGATGACTCCGTTGAACTATACAATAGAATTCAATTTGAAAAGCGCAAAACTCATAACTTCAAATAAACACCTACTTATTGACCTAATCATGGTAAGACAACACAAAATTCAATATAATTCAATCTCAAAAGCGTAGAACTCATAGCTTCAAATAATTAAACACCTACTTATTAGTTAAAATGAACATCACAGTTTAAAATTAACATATAACTAATGTGCATAATCAGGAAACAATCAGGAAAAAAAGAAATTTCCTAATAGCAAAAAAATAATAATGGAAAAATAATAATAAATTTTTTAACATCCAAAGTCCTATCTTTAACCACATATGGAACAACTTTTATTACGCTAGTCTAGGCCCAAGTTTCATAGAATATATTTTGTAATAAATTTAAGAGCACATACGAGTTCACATAATCATCGATTGGAAATGACTATTCATAGACTTGAATACAGAAGATAATAACCCAGCAACGACAGTCTTACTAAGGCAAAAAGCTTTAATGAAATTGACAGGAGCTAAAGCAAAATAATGAACTGGGCTTGGTAAGATAGAGAGTAGTATAATAATCTTATACTCTAATGTTAGGTGCATAGGGTTTGATGGGTCTAAGATTTGGGTCTGACAATAATCTTATACACTAATACTAAACTGGCTTAAGAGTTTTTCCACTTAGAAGAAAGACAGACTACTTCGCAGTACGAAAACAGAAACAGACAAGGGATTATGTAGTAATCAATCGGTATATGTATTGAAAACATGGAGCAATAGAAAAGAGATACCAACCATAAAAGAAAAAGCAATAGAAAATTTATAGCAATGGAAAACAAAAGGGGGTTCTGGCGATTTGTTACCTACAGCGACGAGAGCACGAATGTGGCGAGAGAGACTGTGTTGTGTGGGTATTTGTTACCTAAAGCAGCAATAGGCAGAAGATGGTGACGATTGCGGCGGCAAAAGAGGCTCGCGGTGGTGGAATAGCCTCACGGCAGTGGAAGAGGAGAGAGAGAGAGAGAGAGAGAGAGTCTTTTTTGCGAAGGAAGAGGAACGAACGGTTCTTTTTTTGCAATGATGTAAGAGGAACACAGAGAGCGAGAGAGAAGAAGAATAAGCGGGATTAAGTATAGAATGTTAAAAGCGTGTTTACTATAAACACGTCTACTTCATTAAAACGCCATCGTTTTAAGTTTTGTAAAACAAAATAAATTTAAAATGTACTAAACTAAAACCGCATTTAGTAATAGCATTTTCAGTATAAATAAATTTTTAAAAATATTTTTACTAAATACATTTTCAGTGTAAAAATGCCATACAAATAAAACGTGATCAGAAAACACGTTTTCTCTTCAAATTGTTAAAACGTGTTTAATAAAAGTATTTTCCATTTAAATATATGAAAACGTTTCTACTAACAACGTTTTCAATACAATTTTATAATTATAAAAAAAACGTGTTTACTAATAATATTTTCCTGTCGAAGAATAGGCAGGATGGAAATATGGTTTATAAATAAAGCATTTTTATCAAAAACGCTTTTACGTAGATTAGGAATAAAGTTTTAAAATTCCTAATCCGTGAATTAAGTTCAAATTTTTACTTATTTTGGTAAATGAGACAAGATAGGGGCTCTTTTAGCTAATAAGCTCTTTTTCAAACTTAATTAACGAAATATGAGTTTTTAAATTTTATTTTCAATTTACGTAAAATTGTGTTTAGCAAACACATTTTTTTTATAATTGTGTTTGAAAAAAGCTTTAGTTTTGAAAAAAATATTTAAAAGTAAAACGTGTTTACTAAACACGTTTTATGTTCTAATTTTTCGTAATACATAAAGCGTGTTTATTTAAAATGTTTTATTATTTTTGTAAAAAAAAACGATTTTGCTAATAACGTTTTAAAGCTTTATACAAAAAAGCATGATTGACGAAAACGCTTTAAGTATAAAATTTTTTATACAAAAAACGTGTTTAGTATGCACGTTTTTAAATCGATTGTTCTATTTTCGATTTTTTTTCGCAATCCCTCCAAAGCTACGCATCGAACTAATTGCTCGACGTCCACCACCAACCTCTCATTTGGGTTATCTAGCCTTTGCTCCAAAATCACAAATCAAGTTCTCTTACCAAGGTGTTGATGTTCCGTCAAAGCCTGAAACAGTTCAAAGTGGCATTCATGGTCAAACCCAATCGAAAATAACTCAGATTGACAACGACGACGATGACGATGATGAAAGGATAGCCAAATGAGGCACCATTTTTTTGAGCTCCGGATATTGGGTAAAGCTCAATCGGGGATGGATTAGAACTTAGATTAAGACAATAAGGAAAAATGGAACAATTAGCCGATCCAATTAAGAAAATTCAGCATTTTCAGCCACCAGCATCCATTAACCATCGGGATTGTTCACAACCAAAACACGTTTTCTTGCTCCGTCTGCTGCGACAAGATCTCCTCATGCCTCACCTATGCTTACACCCAAGATCTCCTCGTCAGTGTGGAACATCGTGAAGGTTTAAAAAAAACGTATTTAGTAAATACGTTTTTTTTAATACACTATCAATGTAAAGCGTGTTTGCTAAACACGCTTTATGTAAAAGTTTTTAAAAATGTTTGTAGTAAAAATATTTTACGTATTAAAACAGAAAACGTATTTGTTAAAAACGTTTTCATATTGTTATATTATCTTCCTACACCGTGTGTGTTGTCCAGGGTTAAAACGTGTTTAGCAAAAACATTTGCTGCAAACATGCTTTTTCGTAGGTTGAGAATAAAGTATAAAAACTCCTATTTTATTAATAAAGTTCAAAAGTTAACATATTGAGGTAAAAGAGCCCACATATAAAGGTAAAATTGTAAAAGACAAATTTTTGTTAAGGGCATTTTTTTGACAAATTTAATAGAAGAAGTCATAATCATTTTAGAGACCTCAAAAAAAAATTCTTATATTTTCAACTAATAATTTATCCTAAAAAATTTTGAGCATCCCAAAAATTTCTTTCTTGCTTTTTTCTCTACGGTGATATTTTTTATTTATATTCCCCCCGAAAGCACGCTACTTGTTTCACAGTAAGGTATTTCTTCATTTCTTGTGTCCTACGACAATCTCGGCCCTCTCTCTTAGGGTTTCAGATTCGTAACTCTCTCTCTCTCTCAAACCAGTTCATTGATTTCTCGGT